>PVLA01004932.1:0-147393 GCA_004027455.1 Hydrochoerus hydrochaeris
CACCATCACCATCACCACCACCACCACCACCATCACCATCACCACCACCACCACCATCATCACCATCCTCCGTCACCATCACCACCATCACCATCATCATCACCATCACTACCAACATCATCATCATTGTCATCACCATCTAACCAAAACCAAGTAAGTTCCCATGGCAAAGGGCCGGCTAGCAGACCCTGGCGTGTGGATGGACTGGCCGTACCACATGCCCTCACAGCAGAGTGTCTTGTCAAGTGCTGGGAGCTCAGAGTTAAGGAAGCTGAGTGAGCGAGTGGGGTGGGGAGTGACTGGGTGGGACAAGGCCAGTTGGCTGGCTGTGGAGATCTGGGCAGGGGCCTGGGTCGTCTTGGATGGGGGTGCAGCGAGGAGGACACTGAGTCAGAGAATCATTTACAGCTTTAACCTCCTTGGCACAAAAAAAAAGTCTTTCTCAGATTTTTGTTTTTCTCATTGAATTGATGAGCAAAGACAGCCACTCCTCTGCTACTGCAAGGACAGATTTGGGCAGAGTGGAGAGATAGCGCTCAGCTCCCTGGAGCATGAGTCTGGTGGAGGCCACAGACAAGGCTTCGAGTGGGTCTGATGAGAAGGCTGGAGAGCGTCTGTGAGCCGAGTCTGGGTGGACACACCTTGCCCGGGTGTGGGATCCACCGCGCCCGTCTTGGTGTCCCGCTGGAAGCCCTGCATCCCAGCTGTCTGTCACCTGGAGCAACCCAGGCTGAGCAGAGGCCCTGCCCTTAGGCTGTCTGAGCTGACCAGGACTGCAAGCTGCACTGGAAAGACCAGCAGGACACAGTCAGCCCTGTCTCCAGGTCGAAGTGGCCATGGGGCCTTCTGCCAGAGGCCTGGGTGGAAAGCAGGGTAAGAAGGACTCAGAGGGGAAGGACCAAGGCTGAGGCCCTGGAAAAGCAGACTTAGGGGCAGGATGCTGGCCTGCAGTCCTTGCTCCTCTTTTGGTCACCATCTCTGTCCCTTTTCCTGCAATGGACTGAGGCTGCCATCACTAGCCAGGCAGAGCAGACCTCTATTTACGGGCTAGATTTAAAGAGAGGCTCTTTGTGAAGACACAGGACAACTTCTCAGCTGAGCAGAGAGTCTGGGGAGGGAACGAGCCTGGCCACAGGAGCCCCTCCTGCCGTGGTCTCCCGCCCACTCCGCGAGGCCTATACGTGGCAATACCATTGTGTGCCATAGCAGACGGAGGAGGACGCTGGCCGGGAGATGGCACGGACTCCTGTGCACACGCCTGCCTCAGCCCCTCTGAGGTGTCTGCACAGTGTCTGAACCATGGGTGTTCCTCCCCCTCCCGGGTGGGTACAACAGTGTCTCTGGAAACACCCTCGGTTTACAGAGCACACTGCCCGCGCCTCCTCCGGCGGATTCTGATGTGTGTCACTCCTCCTCCCAGCCTCCTGGACACAGGCTCACAGTCAGTCCCTGCAGTGATGACTCAGGAGAGGGTGTGGCCTACCCGAGCCTAGACCCAAGGTGACGCTCCGGTCAGGGCTGTGTGGGGCCCTCGGAGCAGGCCGCCCCTGTCAGCTGCAGCCTCAGCCCTGTGCACAGCCACTGTTGGCTCCTTCATGGGCAGAGGTGATTGCTGTCCTCCTCACAGACTCTGTGTCTGTCCTTGGAGCTGTCAGGGACTCACTGGGTTGCTGAGCCCCGGATGTGGGGGCAGCACCTGGATGTGGGGCTGGGAGCCGGTAGCGATGTGTGTGGCCGCCGCCATCATTTATAAACCCTCTGTGTCCCAGCTCCCCAGCATCTCTGCAGCACAGAGGAAACCCAAAGCCACACAGATGCTACTGGCAGCACCCCAGCACCCCTCTGTCCTGGGTCCCTGACAGCACTGGTCAGGGGCAGAGACAACCCCAGAAGAGTCTGTATCCCAGTCCTCCTCCTGTCTTAGGGGATCAGCACCAGACCAGCACCGTGGGGACGTGGTGGCCAGATGTTTGGCGGAGAGCGTGGAAAGGGCAGCGGTGTGTCCGGAGAGCACGCTCACCTCTGCTGGCCGACTCCACCACTTGTCTGGTGGGTTCTGATCGGCTGCGGTGACGATGATGTAGCTGCCACTTGGACTTCGTTCTGCCTGAGCTCTGGGTCTGCCTGCTCCGCAGAACACGTCCCGAGCCTATCCCTGTCACGCTTGCAGAAGGTGTGCTCGCTTGGAGAGAGAAGTGCACACAGGCGCACCTTGCTGGCTCTGCTGGTCGGCCCCGCCTCCCTCAGGATTTCCAGCCTGCTGATCCCGCTCTGAGCAGGGGGAGACCTGGGGAGCTGGGCCGCTCACTGGGTCCTGACTGAGGGTGGCTCCGCGTGGGCTTCTTCCCGATGGTTCTCTCCATCTCGTCCTTCATATCCTTTTTCTCCTTCCTCCTTTTCCTCCTCCTCTTCTCTCTCCTCCTTTATCTTCATCTCCTTCTGTACCGTCATCTCCTCTTCCTCCTCTTCTCTTTTCCTTGCCCTCCTGCCATCCCCTCTCTGGTGGCACACACCAGAGCATTTCAACACAACACTTTCTACTTACTGCATTAAACTACTTCCTCAGGACAACAGTACCCTGAGGAAGCTGCTGGGAACTGGTGGCAGTTGTCCAGTGGAGGCCAGGAGAGAGTCACAGAAGGACCTTGTCCCCAGTGATATGGTGAAGATGGACTGAGGCCCCAGGGCTGCCAGGTCTTGGGAATGGGAAGATCTCCAGAGGTGGCTGTGGCCTGCTGTCCCCACACACACTGCCACAGTCACAGAACTCATTTTAATTCCAGCCTTGATGCCAAACACATTGCGAGATGTGATTTGACTCCAGCGCTCCGACCTTAGTTTGTGCTCCTGGCTGCTCTCTGCGCTGCCTAGTTCCCGCGTCAGCCTGAGGATAAGCACCGTTATTAGAGGGTTCTCCACGCTGGCCTGGCGTGCAGTCTCCGAGCCCGGGCTGGAACAAGCCTGTCCACTCCCATTCGTCAAGGGCAGAGGCTGCTCCAAAGCAGGTGTCAGTCAGCTGGTGGGGACTGGCAGGGGAGAAGGCCCAGCCTCCAGGGATGGGTGGTACTGTCAGCTGGAGGAGGGGTTAGGTTTGTGAGGAACCACAGCAAGATAGAAAGAAATTGCTCTAGCGAGGTGGATCTTGTCTCCACACCGGGATCACTGTGCATTTTTTCCCTCTTGGGGTTAGATGTGGAGTGGGGTGCTTGGGGCTAACACGGGTGCTGTGGTTTTTAACTAAATGCCCCTGAAGAGCCTCACATGCTCGGGGCTGGGGCTCGGGGAAGGTGGTTGGATGGTGCCATAGCTGACTTGCTCCCAGGGGGTGGGGTCTGGTTAGGGTGGGTCACTGGGCTGGGACCTGGAAAGCATATCTCCCTCCCTGTTCTTCCCCCGTCTCTCTGCTTCCTGTCCGCCATGCTTAAGCAGATCTCCTCTGCCAGGCCCTACCTGCCTTGGAGTCACCAACTATAGACTAAAGAAGCACAAGCCAAGATACACCTCCCCTCCCCCAGGCGGCAGGTGTTGGCTATTGTGTCCCAGCAATGGGGAGGTGACTGAGACTGTGGGTTCACCATTGCAGGGGCCAGGACACTGGGTGGCCTTTGGAAGAAGCCCAGTGGTTTGGACTTGCCTCAGATTTGGACGGCCTGACCTCCACGTCCACTGTTCAGCTGAGGTCTGACGATGCCGGATTGAAAGGAAGACTGAGTCCAGCCCAGATTCGCGCTCGCTGGGAGGTTCTGAGAGCGGCTTCACTACCAAATGACCCCGTTTCTAGTCTCACACTTGCGTGCAAACAGGCTTGCTAACACTGCTGTCGGGGGACTAATTTAATTTCACTGTCTGATGAAGATGACTTTACATGGCCTCCACATCCTCCACTGCCTTTATTATACTTAGTTTAACATTAAGTGTCTGCCGATATTGCATCTGCAGTTACTTTCAGGGGCTGACTCCACAAGGTGTCGAGTCTGACTGTTAAACGTGGCGTCTACTCTTAGGTCCCAGAAGGGGCTCTGATACCTCCGAACAGTTGCTAGCTGCCTCGCGGGACGTTTCCACACTTGACAGGAGTCAGGCACAGAGGACCTGCTGCCGAGTGGGCTTGTTTCAAAGTCGCAGAGAATTTTAATTCCCTACACAGAGAAGAGAGGGGATTGTGGTCCAATATCCACGCTCCAGGAAGTCGCACTCCATGTCTTCCACATCCCTTGGTGCTAAACGATTGTCCTGCTACGCTGACGTCACGGCATCTCTGGACAGAGCCTTCTGCACTCCGGGATTTTTGCTTCTGTGTCCTGCCTTCCAGGAACATGAAGAGTTATATGGGGCTTGCTGAGTTTTTAAAAACATCATGAGCAGAATAACAGAACAATGATTGCCTAACTGTCCATTTGATGGATATGAGTCTACCTTTAAGTTGCTTTGTCTACCTGGAACCCACATTTTCCCCCTGCCTGCCAGCAGAGCGGTCCCTGTTTATCTCCTGAGCAGATCATAGAGAGCGCCAAGGTAGGCCTGGCCCTCCTCCCCCTGAGGCTGGGGGTTTGGGTCCCACGTTTCCCCCAGGTGGGCTGCTCTCTCCCTTCTCTCCACCCAGTGGGGAGGAGCTTGTGAAGACAGGCAGGAAGCAGTATGGCTCCCGAAGCATTTCCCATCAGTTTAAATGTCACCCTCTCCGTTCAGAAGATGCCATGTGTCCCGAGGGACTGGCAGTCACAGTGGTCCGTGAAGGCGCCTGGCCTGCTCTGTCTTTCTCCTGCACACTGGTCCATCAGTCCCTTTGGTTTCCTGAAGTTTCAGGAATCCCGTGTGCATCCTCCGCACCCTCCCTGCTCCACAGAGGCTCGTTCAGTCCCCAAAGTTGCTCTTGCAGAGGCAAATCAGGTGCTCAGGAGCATCACCAGGAGTCCCACTGGTGCTGCAGAGTAGAGGCCCAGGCAGGACCCAGCAGCAGGGCAGATGCCAGCTCTGGGCAGGGAGCACTGTGGGTAGGGTGGATGGCAGGGGCTGGGCACTGGCTGGGGTGCGAGGGGTGGATGTGTCTCTCGGAGATAAGTGTGCTCCTGTGGTGTTGCGGAGCCCCTGGAGAGGGCATCGAGCTGCAGTTCACAGATGCGCCTTGAGCTCCTTTGTGGCCGGAAGCCACATGATAGAACAGACCGTGTCCATGCAAATGGGTGAACTCAGCAGCTTTGCTCCGCCAGGCACTTCTGCCATGGTGTTTCCACTCTGGAGGCCACTGACCATGGACTGACTTCCCCGAAACTGAGAGCTTCATTACACCTCTCCTCCTTCAAACTGTGGGTGTCAGATATTGAACCTCAGTGTCACAAACTGCCTAATAAACTCCTGTTTCTCAATTCTGTTCTCCCAAGTGCCTATTGTTTCTTGTCTGTTTACATAGGCAGTTCACACACATGCAGCCATGTGTGTGTGCCAACACACACACACACACAGACACACACACACGCACACAGGCACACCCAGGCACTCACACCACCACTTAACCCTTGTTACTGCCTAAACTCTTCTGCATTCCTCTTCCTTCTATGATTTGTCAGTATGCACACATGAAGGAAAAAATCAGGGCAAAAGAAAGAAGCATCCTTTAACATCTGTGTCAGTAAGAGTTTAACCTACCGTAATGGAATTAAATCAATGTCAATGGTGTTTTCAGCTTCTTTGGAAGTAGTCATACAACCTTTCCCATTTTCTTCGATTAACATGGTGAGTGATGCTATTTGATTCTCCAAATATTGAACCATCACTGAATTCCAGGAGTAAGTGCCACAGTCTCATTTGAGTGGTTCTTTCATTTTTGTCCTTGGATGCTGTCTGCTGATACTTAGGGATTTCCTTGGATCTTTTATGTCGATATTATACTTGTGAGCAAGGCTGGTGTCTCTCTTTGTGTGTACGTATTCTTGGCAGTGCTTTTGTATCACTATAATTCCACCTTCCCCAAAATAACCGGGTGCGTTCTTCATGTTCCGCGTCCACGCCAGCGGGAACTGTGCTGCCATGCTCTCCTCCTCACGAGACTTTGGAACTCAGCTCTGAGACGGTCTGCACTTGATCTTTTCATTTTCCTTCTTTCTTTCTTGGTTTCTGTGTTACTTTATATCTTTGATTATAATTTCTATTTCTATCATCAGTTAAATGCTGTCTTTTGAGCCCAGTGATATAACCCAGAACGTGCTATTTCCACCCTCCAGCCCCCCCCTTCCTGCCTCAGCTTTATCAGTTAAATTATTTCTCTGTCATTGTGATTTGCAATATTTGCCTCCTATTTTATAGTCATAACTGTCACTCTCTTTTTGGTCTAAAACCAGCAGTGAAAGAATCAGTTCTCACGCGGATCTTCTTTTTATTTTTTCTCTCCCTCTGCAGCAAGGCTCTTTTTATTCAGTGGTTCCATGGACAAAACGTATTTCCTCTCGGTCTGAGAGCTGAGCGCCGGTGCAGCCGGGGAACTGGCACCCTCTGAAGATGCCGTGGGCTCGGCTTCCCCGTCTCCTGGGTGTGGATAATTACTTGGAGACGGCTGAGGCTGGGTGGTATTCGGGGGTTTGCTGTGGGTATCTGTTACATTCTCCCACACACTCGAGGGCCTCTTCAGTGCTAACTGGTGATCTGCTGGGCTCTCCCTGGGCATGGCCTGCTCTGGTTTGTGTTTTGCCTTGGAATACGGAGAGGCTTTTCATCCTTTGATTCAAGTGTCTTCTGATTGTGAAAATGTTTCCCGAGCCCCGTGTGTGTGTGTGTGTGTGTGTGTGTGTCCCATCTTCCTCCTGTTCTCTGGGGACATGCAGCTGCTCCAGCCTGGTCATCTCTCTTCTCTGCCCCTGATGTCCCACCCCCCCCCACAGTGTGCACACCTGCTCCCCTCAGGGTCAGCTCATCTTGCTCTCGCGGTGGGATTTTGCCCGGCTTCCTCCTCCCCCGTCCGCAGTGCTGGCTGACCCTGGTGGTGGACACCTGGAGGTCCGATCGCCCTCTCAGCTGTCCCTGGGGCTGTCCGGGGCTGGCCAGGCTGATGCATCTCTCACTTTTCTATGGTCAGAGGTCTTAGGAATACTTGCCCCTCTGCCCTTTGCTGCCCTGTCCTTTCCCTTCTTCTCCCTGTCATTCCCACTCTGCTCCATCCTGTGTCACGTGTGTCCTGTTAGAGGGGAACCCGATCACCCTGATTTCCCCAGGGCTTTCCTGGGTGCAGCACAGCCATCTGGGTCCTGCGAGCTCCTCGCTTCTCTGCAGACCAGAAGTTGGCCATCTGAGAACCGGACACCCTGCCCTGCCCAATGAGCCTCTGGGGTGGGGGGACCCAGGGGCCTGAGTGCAAGGGTGCTTGGTTGCCTATGATCATAGCAGAGGGGACAGAAGCTGGGGTCCTGCCTTTTCCTAGGGACTCACAGGCTTCTGAGCCCCGATTCTTAAGTTTGTTTCCTTCCTTCTGCTGCTGAGTTGATACATTTTCTCTCCTTTTTGGTAGGGAAACTAGTTTTTGCAGCACCTGTCTGCCTTTCTAAATCGACAGCATCCGCATGCTTTACCACATTTTGGGTACTTAAAATAAGCTGCTTTTTACAACTCCAAAGGGATTTTCTTAATTTTTTTATATTTACTATGATTTGTCATTTTAAAAAAAAGTTTAGACTCCATGAGTCGCTAACCCTCCCTGGTAAGTTGGTGCCCTCTGAAGGGACACAGAAGGGCTGTAATCGTGGGGGGCCATGATTACAGCCCAGGTTTCTGATCCCTCACTTCTGGCCTACCACAGAGGAGGAGAGCTGGTGACAACCAGCCGGGGAGAGGGGGAGAGGGTGGCCATGTTCTCCAAGGCAGGCAGCGTCCATGCCACATGGTGCTGACTGTGTCATGGGCAGGGGCACTCTGTGTGACAACAATGACAGTGGTGATGATGTCAAAGGTGAGAAGCGTCCCTGTGTCTGCAGGGCCAGCCTAAAATCATCCCAGGACATCAGGGCTCTGTGTTGTCTCTGGGTGCCCTAGTGTGGCTTCATCACAAGAAGGGCTCTCTGGCGTCAGGATGCCCACCTTGTGGGCTAACGAGCTGAAGTGCTGGGAATTAAATATGATCACCTGGTGGAGTTTGGCCCTTGGCTAATGAAAGCATAGAGGACGTGATTGATTAGGGGAGAGTTTTCCAAAGGTTAATCGGTTTGTTTTTCTTTTGTAACCAGCCCAGAGATTAGGGAGCTGAGACAGGAACATGGTCCCTACTGTGTGCTCAGAAGGGCCTAACACAGCTGGGGTCACCTGGGAAGGGGGGACAACAAAACCCAGGCCACGCTGGCTCCATAAACCAAATGTCCAATCTGTGCCAGCAGAAAGGTCAGGAGCCTTGTAAAATACCGGCTTCCTCCTTTATGGCAATCTGTGTGCAGGTGCGCTGCCTTGGAAACGTAGATGGGGTGTGGGATCTAGTCCTTGGGGTTTTCCAGAGACAGGCAGCCTGGCTTCTCAGGGTTTGTGTCGCTGTCCTTGGTGCTGGGGGGGATCACTGCATGCGGGTCTTGGGGGACAGGGCTGGTGGTCACATAAAGACCAAAGCAAATGAAGGCTGCAGGCCAGCTTGGGGCTGAGCGGGGGTGGGGAGAGGGAGGACCAGCGGCCCTGGCCCTTCCAGTCTCCAGAAAGTTCAGGTTACGGTGCCTCTGTGCTCAGTCAGCTTGTTTTCAGCTCCATCTGACTCCATAGTGGGAAACAGGGGCTCCTGGGCAGAATATCTCTAGGAAGGGACCCTGATGGTGGTGGCAGTGGGCACTGGGAGCTCTCACATGGCTTTCCAGAGTCTAGGGGCAGACAGACCTGTGGTCCTGGCAGATGGGAGACTTAGGCAGCAGACAGACACACCCATCCACAGGGACTGCAGGACACCTGGAGGAATCAGCCCCCCCCCCCTGCACTGTTCCCTACGAGCCCCATCTATGTGGACGGTTCATGGAGAGCCACGGTCACCATGGACCAGGGTTATGGCTGGGGATGGAGCTGGGGGCCACCAGAAGCCACAGAGTCCCATTGCCACTGTTCCCAGGAGTACCCCGTGTCCCTTTCCATAAATACTATAAATGCTACAGACTCACATGCTGAGGCCCAGCCCACTGTCCAGGAGGACAGCAGGACCATTCTGGTGATATACAGCCAAGCCCTGGAGGACTCCCGGGGTGCCTACACATGTGTGCACCATGTCCTCTGGGTGTCATTGGTGTGGGTGCCAGAACACAAAGGCACCTGGGGGTCCTTACTCCCTCCCTTCTTGGGTGCTTTGCTCCTGGCCACTCAGCCCACTGAGTCCCAGCTCTGCCCCAAGGATGGGATTTTTGTCCACACTTTTCTATCAGGAGTCTCATCACACTTCAGACAGCATCCCCTGTGCAACAAAGCCACAGCTGTGACTGTGCTCAGTCTCATCTCAGCCTGTGACAGGCTTGGGACCATGCAGCATGGGGCTGGGAGTCCATGCCACCTGAGTGCCTGTACCCTATGGAAATAATGCATCTAGATGCTGACTTGTCTCAGCTTCTGATCCCTTGGCTCCCATCCTTGGTGTGGAAGGGGCCATTTACACAGAGCATCACCACTGTGGTCACTGCTGTGGTCAGCGTGTCAGGCAGGGGATGACACAGCTGCTGCCTGGCTCGCTGCCAGAGAGTGAGACTCCACAGGGTCACAGTGCTGTGCTATGGGGACCCAGCAGAGCTTCAACACGTGGCAGAGGAGTCCTTTCTCTGTGTGTAGCCCAGTGCATGGATTTGCCCTTCTGCGTCACACTAGACCTGAGCTGGGGCAGGAACCATAGCATGACCTCGGTAGAATGCAGTTCCAGTCCCTCTGTAAGGAGCTGGTGTGGGCTGGGTCACATTCATCGGAAGAGGCTCCTCGGGGGATGGGACTGCAGGCAGGGACACCACCTGGGACATCTGTAACCTGGCGATGTGACTGATAATTCTCAGTTGTCCCAAACTCCAAAGGGGCTCCCTTTTCAAGGGCCATGTTTGGGTGTCACCCTCAAGTTAACACACTGAGCCTGTGCCCCTTGGTGGGGGGTGCCATCTTTGATAGATGACATGCTACCTTTGGCAGGCCACTTTCTATGAAGATTGCTGGCCCCGACGTCTATTTGGATGAAGTCTCCACTTGGAACCTGTCCTAAGCATCACATTGTTTTGGAGGACTGAGGAGCGTTGGGACCAGGAAAAGCAGACAGAATGTGATACAAGGCTTGGAGAAGGATGTGTACAGTCAGGGGCCAGATGCCTCTCACGTGGTGGGAGTGTGGCATTTGGCAGCTCAGGAGAGAATCCTCTGCCTCCCGGGAGTGCCAGGTAGCCAGGAGGGCAATGCCACAAGCCGCCACACCAGCCCCAGACAGTGGACATCCCACCCCTCACCACAGGAGACCCCTCCTGTCTGCTCTCCCAGCTCACAAGCACATGCTCCTTTGGATGCACAGCACATGCAGGAAGGGTGGATTCCAGACCATGCCAGGAACGGACGGGAGATCCAACCCCATCCACACCCGGGAGCCCTCAGCCATACATGTGCTAGAAGGTTCCTTTCAGGCCTGAGACCCTTTTTAAGAAAATAAAAGCACAAATGAGCTCTTGTGGCATCTTGCATGTACCCAGTGACTATAAAAGTATTTTAATGTTTTCTTTGTCAGTTTTTACTGTTCATTTCAGGAATTTCTATATAATCCTTCTAATCCTGTGCAGTTTGGATGATTAATTTCCTTTTTCTTGTTTTCTAAGAGTATTTTACAAATCAAGGACCTTAACTGCTACATATTGTGATGAAATTTTTACTTTTGAATTCATTTTTGCTTCTGTTTGTGTTAATTTTGTAGTATTTTTATGCACTTTAGTATGCGGTTGTTATGGTTTGTGTCTAGACGTTTCTCACAAGGTCTCATGTTCTCAGAGATGGGGCCTTTTTGGAAGCAGCTGAATCTAGAGTTTGTGATTGATTCATAGTTCAGTGCCAGGATTAAGAGTGCTGGGATTAGGACTGGGCGATTACTGGGTCAGTGATTGGACTGGCACCGCCCTAATCCCTGCAGTCTGAGTAAGATAAAAGGGCAGAAAGAGGTATGTTTTCTCCTTTTTGATCTTTTTGCTTTTACTGTTTTCCACCTCCTTGAACTGTTGCCCCTTCACATGCCTTGAAGCCAGCTGATTGTGGACTGAAAACTCCACAAACTGTGAGCTAAATAAACCTTTCCCCCTTGAGGTGTCGAGTGTTTTGGCTCAGCAAAGTGAGAAGTAGCTAAGATAACAGTGTATGTATGTTTTAAAATTTGCCTTTTTTCTGGTTCTTAAAGACCTCAATTATACTCCAATGAAGTAAACAAGCATTTAGAAGTTTCATGGTTTTAGTTTAGCTTTTCTTATTAAAAGTTTTAAGCTAAGTTTGTTATGGCATGTGCTGTGACAAGGGTGAGGCTTCGTTTCTGTCTGAATGGTTACTATCAAATTTTCTTGGTCATTTATCAAACAAGCCAGTTCCCTCGCTTGGAATTCTGGGTGGATTGAGTCTGGTGCTGGAAGCTGAGTTTGTCTGTGCACTGTACTGCTCCCATCCCGCCAGATTCCGTCATTGCTTTGAACAAAAATCTGCCTTTGTGTTTGGTGTGGAAAAAAAATCTCTTTTCCATTATTTTTCTTTCGTTGTGAGATTTCTGTTTGCTAATTTATCTTCCCGGGTAGATGTGAGTGTCCTTTTGCCATGCAGTAGAAATGTCCTTATGAGACTTCAGTGACTGTGACATCCGGCCTGACTTTCGAAGCATGGATACCAGGGGACGGCAGTGCCGCACTGCCTCCTTCCCGCTCCTGGGCTGACTGGGCCCTGCTCAACGCTGGCAGTACTGCGAGGGGAGGGAGAGCTCCACTGAGACAGTGCTGGACCAGACCTGAGGCTTCCAGAGATGCGCACAGTCCTTGCCAGGCCTGGTTCTGCACCCACCTCCGGGCCCAGGGGTGTGAAGATACCGGTGATCTGGAGGCGCCCTCTCCGTCCATTGGCTCCCTTGTGCTTTATGAGTATGTGAGAAGCGAGTTCCAGGAGAAAGCTGGTCCCGGGAGCCTCCAGGACTCCTGACTGCTTCTCACCCAC
Organism: Hydrochoerus hydrochaeris; assembly: GCA_004027455.1. Classification (NCBI taxonomy): domain Eukaryota; kingdom Metazoa; phylum Chordata; class Mammalia; order Rodentia; family Hydrochaeridae; genus Hydrochoerus; species Hydrochoerus hydrochaeris. The sequence continues at coordinate 12,145 of PVLA01004932.1, forward strand.
ACTTCAGGGGAACTTGCTCACTGTCCTCTGGGTCTCATGGAGTACTGGGCTTGACCCCGTGGCATGGCCTGTGTGCCCTTTGTGACATGGCCTGGGATCCACACTGGCGGGCTCCAGGCAGTTGCCTCTGTTCCTCACAGACTGAGTGAACCAATCTTCCCTCTGCATTAAGCTCAGTGACATTTAGAAAGTGGAATTGTCAAGTCAGCAACTTAATTCATGCCTTGGTGAGTGTTACACCAGGTGGCAGCTGGACGACCTCACTCTGGTCCCGGCTCCCCTTCCTTCCTGCCATGCCTCAGTTTCCTCACAGAGACTCAGTGAGGGCCAGACCCTAGCAGCTCCCACTCCCCACCTGCTGCACCTGCTGCAGCCTCTGAACAGACCTGCATGCGTTCTCTTGCTGGGAGAGTCCTTGTCTCCACAGAGGAGGACATCTTTCTGTCTTCTCAGACTTATGCCCACGCCATCACCCTCAATTTCTATCCCACCCTCTTCTCTTTCTGGGGAGACTTTGATAGACCAGGCTTTGAAGTGGAAAACTGCCTGTTTCCCAGGGACAGAATTCCTCATTCTGAGCTCTTCTGCTGTGAGATATTCTCACACATGTTTGATTGCCATGGTGATGCTAAGTGATGGGTCTGGTGAGCCTCCTGATTTTTATTAACTTTCCTTCTTTTCATTTTGAAGTGGGTATCAGGTCAGCATGGGGAGGGTGGAGCGTGCTTTAACTGGGACAAGATGAAGTGGCTCTGGGTAGGCTCTTGCACTTAGAAACTTGGGGCTGAAAAATTGGCTTCCAATCCCCTGCAGGCTCTAATCATTGCTATGCAAATTCCATAGAAAAGAACTGCAGGAGTCCCAGGGGCTGGAAATCAGTTGCATTCAAAAGGGAATAGATGCCATCTTCCCCATTAGAATGCCAGGGTCCCAGTCCCCACCCTGACAGTTCCCTTCTCTACCAGGACGGCAACCCCACCCCCAAGTGGAGTTCCCAGCCTCATAGCACCTGGGTACCCAGGTTGTGCAGGGAGCAGCCAGTGAGGTGCTCTGGGTGCAGCACACCTGTGCACTGCTCACCCGCGGACTGACCCTCCTGGACAGCAGCCCAGGCAGGCCAAGGCCATCACAGTCCTCCCAGGAAGGAGATGGTGGAAGGTCAGGGTCTGCTCGGGTCACCTGAAAACTTCTTCCAGCCCCTTTCCGCTGGCGCTGATGGGAGGGCAGCTGTGCTGCTGCGGCCCCATGAATAAACATGGGGCTGGGGCTGATTTCATCCCAGCAGCCAGCCTGGGCTTCTGTTGCTTCTGACAGACCCACCTCTGATTTTGACAGCGGGGTTTTCGCTTTGTTTTTGAATTTCATGTCATTAATATTTTTCCCATCTGAGGCTGGCTCCGTGGAAGGCGTGCACAGTCACAGATTTGTCTGTCTAGCACGTACGTGGGAGTCAGGACTTGGAGAGCTGGGAGAGGCACTGGACATTACACAGGTGTCTCCCTCCATTGACAGCTAGAGAAACTGAGGCCCAGAGAGGGGATGCGATCTGCTTGAGTTCATTTGCAGACTTACTGGCTGAGCTTGTGAGCTTCTAAAAGTTGTACATATGAGAACCATGCAAATCCTTCTGATCTGTCAGGATTCTGCTCTTTAGTCACTTGTCCATCCATCCATCCATCCATCCATCCATCCATTCAACACAGGACCTTCAGATTATATAGAAGAAATAAATGTAACTCCGAACCTGCTAGATCTCTGATACATCGAGTTCATGGTCCCCAAACCTGAAGAATGAATTCTAAGGAACCATGGAGGTTAAGAGTAGGAAATTTTATTGAGGGAGAGATAGCTCTTGCCTGAGAGAGACCGGAGGGACCCAAGTGGGTCGCCACAGACACCACTTTCCAGAGGACGTTTTATAGAGAAAACTCACGAGGTGGGTAAAAATCACCAGGTGGGACAAAACTATGATCAATAAGATTCTAAGCATAGCTGCTTAGGAAGTATTGATCCAGTGGGGAAGTGGGTTGCATACCAACTGCACATGGAAAGAATAAAGAGATTTTCGAGAAGGGATAGTGTTAGGTTTTTCCTTGGCGCAGTAGAGAAGAGCAGGAAAAAAAAAAAAGGAAAAGGCCTTTATTGCGGGCACAGGAGGGCTGCAGAAGAGAGCAGGGTCCCTCTAGGGGGAAAAAGAAGCAGTCGGGCTTTTATTAGGTTTGACAGGGGGTGGAGTTAGAAGGGGCGGGCAGAATGACGTAGTGGCAGCTGATTGGCGTGATGCTAGGGCGGGCGCGCTTGCGAAAAGCGGGAAGGTCAATTTGGGGTTTGGCAGAACGCGGAAGTCAGTATGGAAGGGACGCGCTGTCACTTTTAGGGTCCGGCATCGTGTTGTGCAGGTGCCGATCTGAGCCTGGCCTAGCTCCACGCAGGCTGAACCCATCAGGTAATAAGTCCGAGGGTCTTGGTCACCCACCAGGTGACAAAGGATACTTATCTAGACTTTATTGGACCAGGTGTCTTGTCCTTTGGGAAGGCCTGGAGGCCTGGTCATTCTGTCTTTATCTTGAGGCCTGGCCTCCAACGGATGTGCCTCGGGCCACAGCTGTAATGTGTTTTTATCTTTTGTATTGACTCTCTCGCCCCCAGCCCTGTTGACTGCCTACAATATTTCTACCTAACTGAGCTGTCTGTAATACATCCATCTGTCACCCCTCTCGGGAGAGTTATGCCATCACTGTGACTGAACTGGGTCAGCGAGGAGGCAGGAACTGCTTCTCTTCTCTGCTGGGCCACAGGAAGGAGGAAGGAGAGCTCAGCAAGGGTGAAAGTCCCAGACTGGGGAACCCTTGTGAGCAGGGCTGTGTGTGCGCTGTGGTTGAGTTGTGGGCATTCGCGTCCTGCAGGTAGGGTGCAGATGGGCACCCTTGGGGCGGAAGGTCAGAGGTGGTAGACTGCACTGAGCACAGCTGAGTGAAGAGCCTGTGAAGGGGACCTCTGAAGAACCCAGAATTTGCACCCTCACCCACATAGCAGGGGGCTGGCAGCATATGGAATCTGGAAACGGATCCAGACAACAATCTGAGCATCAGATGCTAGGAACAAGCTGAAATAAGACTGCTGAGTTAAAGACAGAGCTGGCTAATGTCCTGGAGCAGTGTAGCCATAACCTAGGGGGTTAACTGCCCTGACAGCCAGAAATCTCTTTCATCTCTGCTGGAAAGAATCTACAAATTAGCAAGTCATTTTGGAACCTGGGTCCTAATCAATAGCAAAGAGAGAGGCCCACAAAGGTGCTGATTCATGTCTGCATGGGCTGTGAGACAGCGCCCTGCCTGTGTGACCTTGAGAGGATCCTTTTGCCTTTTTTCCAAGTTTCAGGCCCTTTTCTTGAAACACACAAAGCCTCTGCAGACCCAGGGTCCTGTTCAGGTTCTTCCTCTGCCTCTGTGTTGGGAGTGGGGACGTCCCTGGCTTGCTGAGTCCACTTGCTCGTCTGAGGGTCAGGACGGCCATCACAAGTAGTAAATCACAGGTTTCAGGTGCGCGGCCTGTCTGAAACCAAGGAGCACCCTCTGTCATTAGAACAGTGTCTGAAGATTAATTAGGGAGAACCCGCTCCACAAGGACTCCACGGAGCTGCTGGGTTGGAGCAGAAACTCCAGAGAAGACAGGATGAGCCAGGGGCTGCTGAAGGCACGGGTTCCTGTGTGCAGACTGACTTGTGCTCTCAGGGCAGGCTTGCAGGGGCTGCTGGGGCTTGTGAGCAGGTCTGGGTTTCATTACTGGCTCTGCCTCTCAGGCCACCTCTCCGCTTCCTGCTGTTGTCCCTTGGTTGGCATTGTCCATCCAGCTCTGCGATGTAAAAGGTAGAGGGCCACCCCCATCCACGGGGGCCCAGTAGGGTTCAGCTCTCACCCTTTGGGGGAACTAGGCCCAGCCCTCCATGCTGGGATCCAGAGAAATGCACTTGGCAGAGAGGCCAAGTCCATGTTTCTCAGCCCCAAGGGACCAATGCATGTGGCTGTTCTGGCCGGTGGTGTAACCCAAGAAACCTGGTGCTGGTTCTGTCCCTGAGCTCACAGCCCAGCTCTGAGGGTGCCTCACAGGGCAGTTCCTCAGCGAGGAACACCTAAACCCCAAGGCAGAGAGCCCCTGCCATGCATCATATGGTGACACTGTCCAGATGCTTAGGACACCACAGGCTGGACAGCTGGCAGCTGTGCCTTTAGGACCAGCATCCTCTGACGTCAGGACCCCTGGCTTCTAGACACGGAGGGGGTGAGATGCGCATGGGGCCAGGAGGCTGGTAAGTGGTGGGAGTGGAGTGTTTCCTTGGGGCAGGGCTCAGGTCCTCTCCTGGCTCCTCCCTGACTGAGTTGGGAAGTGCTCCAGCCTCCCCATGCTGTGTCCCTGAAGTTGCAGGCAGGGTCCTGGGTGGGCTCCAGATGCCCAAGGTCCACAGTCCCAGTAGCTCAGGATCTCCCTACGGACAGTGTCTGGTCTCAACCCTGGCTGCAGGGAGGAGCCAGGAGCATGTCATTCGCTTCCCAGGTGACCCTTGGGATGCTCACCTCCAGCCTGCCATGTCTCCCTTTGTTCTCCTCCAGCCCAGTGGAGGGGTGCCCGGGAGCTGGGGGCAGAGGGGGCTGAGCTGAGTTTATCTTGCTGCTTGTCCCTGTGTGACTTTGGATGGGTCACTTACCCTCAAGGGGCCCCCGTCTCTCCCTCGGTAAAGCAGATATCTACAACTCGGTGGATTTTTGCATGGTGCGTGCAGGAAATAATGAGGGAAAAACACAGTGCCTGAGAATTATGATGGGCGGCACATTAACAAGATATCAATGGTGGGCAATAAAACAGGGAGATTACCATAACGCTCTACAGTAAAAGTGGTACGAATGTGGCTCCTTCTAGGAAAATCCCTGCAGTATGGATACGGGGGAAGAATACAGCTCTGGCCCTGCTGGGTGTCGGATCCGCTGAGCTCACACTCCCTGCAGCCGATGGATGCATTCTAAGGAACAACAGAGATTAAGAGGAGGGAAAATTTACCGAGAGTGAGGGCTCCTGAGGGACAGGAGGGGCCCGAAAGCCAGGGAAGCTTTACAGAGCGAAATCACGAGGTGGGTACAGAGTCGTGAGGTGGGTACCACGTGGGTCAGAACTGTGATCAGCCCATAACATTACAACTATAGCTGCTCCGTAACACTGACCCAGTGGGGAAGTGGTCACATGGCCAGTGTGCATGGAAAGAAGGGTGGGTCACGAGGTCCTGGTCACCCACCTGGGTGACTGATAGCTGGCTAGACTTAGAGGACCAGGTGTCACCGGTTGAAGTGTAACTGCTTACCCCGTGGAGGCGTGTGGGCCTGGTCATCTCATCTTTACCCCGAGGCCTGGCCTGATCTCTGCGCTCAGCGGCAGCCTAGAGCATCCCACCTGCCTGAGTGGTCTGTGCTGTGGAACTCTGCTGCCTCTTACGGTGCTGCGCTCTGTTTTGGGTGCCCGTTGACCTGGACAGCAGGCTGAGGGCTCAACGTGTAGACCCAGTGACAGAACCTTCCAAGGAAGTGTCCTGCGGCTGTGTGTCCTCCTGGTCTCACTCACTCAGGGATCAGCTCACCTGACCCGTTCTTGCACACTGGAGTCCAGGTGTCCAATATGCACCTGCTCCGTGCTGTACTCCTCCACCTCCGCTCTGGGTCTCTGTCTCCTCCCCTTTCATGTGGCCCTGTGACTCACCAAAGTGTCCTGTCCCCAGGCAGAGGCGTCCTCCTCACTCGAACCCCTGGGCTCCCTTTTCTCAAAGCAGACTCCTGGGAAGACTGGTAGTTATAAATTCTGTGCCTGCCGCTTTGAGCCAACCAAGGAGTATTGCCCTGGGGTCTGTCCCAGGCTTGTGGCTCAGAGGGACCTGCTGCTGTGGTCCCTGGGGACACAGAGGATCACACTGCCCCACCTGACAATGATGGTCCCACTTTGTTCCCCTGGGTTGAATTCAATCTTGTTCCCACAAGGCGGCCATCTTGTGTCCAGTCTGCCTCCCTCTTCCTCGCCTGCCTGCCTCTGCCCAGCGATTTGTCCTCTGTGAACTTCACCATTAATTGGAACTTTTCAGGTTTGTCACCATCTCTCTCAGCTCCCACAAGCCTGTGGCCCCTGAGCAGTCCTTGATGCACCTAGCCAGGGCCACCAGGGTGTGGTGTGTCCTGCATGCTGTCTCGGCATGAGCTGAGGAGGGCACCGGCCCAATCACCAAGGAGATGGGCCCATCACTGTCACCAGGTCACCAGGTCACCCCAGGAGTGGGGATGCAGTATGTTCAGCCCTCTGCGGGGAGTACGGGGTCAAGGGTGTGTCCACGACTGCAGGGTCATTTAGGGCCAGATCTGACCATTGGTTCCCACATCAGCCTCTTTCCACACCAGGCACCAAGCTCTGGCTGGAGTCGCCTTCTGACACCTGCTCTTTTCCTGGTGGGCAGCACCCTGTCCAAGTGACAGCACCCTGCAAGGGGCCAGGCTCTGGGAGGGTGGGCGGTGCATACCCCAGCCCGTAGGGTGACCCACCCCTTGGGGGTCGGTGAGGTCTCAGGAGGTTTTCCCCTGGGCTGGGTGACGGCAGGCTGTCTGCCACAAAGCCAGGCATCAGCAGTGTCTTGAACCACGCCCTGCCGGACTAACAGGGCGTCTGAAAGAGAGAAGTCTGTTTAGCTAAATTTCCGCAGGCTGGAGGTCCGGCTTGGGGGCCCATGTCAGGGAGAGGCCTGGGCCCAGCAGAATGAAGCCAGGCGAAACTGGTGGAAGAGGCAAAGCAGAGAGGTGGCCTCACTGGTCACGCCTGGCTCAGCCTGCAGGAACCTCTTCCCCCGGCGCACAGAGGCTCTGGATTTCGTCATGAGCTCAGGAGGAGCACAGCAAGGCCAGCAGAGGTCGGAGCCCTGATGGCTTCCGGCTCTGAGGCTCTACAACCTGGATGTGCCCAGGTGTCAGGGGCCTTGCCAAGCCCTGATGGTGGACTTTGACAGGCCTGAAAAATGACACTGCACCCCAAGTGAAGGGACAGAAAGGAGACAGGAAATCCCAAAGGAATGGTTAGACTTAGAAAGGGGCCAAGGTCGGGCTCCCACCAGCCTCTCCTAGGGGCTCACTCAGCCACGGGCAGTGTCCCACGACCCTCGGGTGCTGCTCTGTAGGACACTGGATGCGGGAGATCCACTGGAGGACACTGGATGGAGGACACTGTCCCTGGCAGGAGGGTGGGGCTTGGGCCACAGCTGTACAGTCCTCTCTCTAGATCCAGTGAGAAGGGACCTCCTCCTCCAGGCGGACCCTGGGGGCACAGCCAGGCAGGACACGAAGGAGGAAGTGGGCGGTGCCCTGGTCTTTCTCTGTGGACCAAGATGAGCATCTGCCTGGTCCTCCTGTGGGCTCGTGGACGCCATGATTCTGTCCACCCACATTTTATGGACGGGGCCCCTGTAGGGGGCCTGAGCTCCTCACAGTGCATGCTTGGTCTTGCAGGAGGGAGGGGAGGAGGTGCCCAGGACACACAGCAGGCTCTGTGCACGCTCAGAACATGCGTGGGTGACCGTCCTCATTCAGTACCCGACACCAGCCCCACCTCCCAGTCCTCCCTGTGCCCTCTTAGGAAGTTACGTTCTCTCCCCGCGGACTCCTTCCTATGCATTCTGCAAACCGCACCGACATCTTTGAATGGACCGCCCGGACACACTGAAGCCGAACTGAGGCCTGGGAGCTGGGGTGCTTCTCCTGGCCTCTGGGAATCCAGAGGGCTGGGCCCAGGTGTCCTCTAACCTGCCCTTGACAGATGTCAGCCATGCATCAGGGACCCATTTCCATTCTGCTACAGGTCCTGCACCTTCCAAATGCAAAGCCCCTCACAGCTCAGCGGGAGTGAGCTCCCGCCAGCTCCCCACCACACAGGTGTCTGATTGTTTTCCTTCTTCCTTGATAAGGTTTAGAAAGTAATAACGAAAGGAGCGTGGAGGAAACCAGATAATGGGATTAGAGTGGAAAAAAAGGAAACAACAGCCAGGGATGTTTCCGATGCTCTCTGATGACCTGCAGGCAAATCCTTCCTTTTAATTGTCACTAAAGGGATTATACAATTTCCTGCTTGGATGTATAGTGTCCTAACAAGCATCGCATAATTAAAGTGTGCTCCCAAGGGAGCTCAGGAGAGCCTGTCTGGGACCCTTCCCACTTGTGTGCTCTTGAAGTAGCCTTGGTGGGCAGGAGACTAAGTGGGGCTGGAGCCAGGAGTGATTAACATGCCTAGATTGGAAGGTTCCAGGAAGCAGCGGTGGAGCTGGGTTGCAGGTCTGTTCCTTGGTCAGGGTGTCAGGAGCTGTCAGGGACTGGGCCACCCTGCTCCGGGAGACACTGTTTCAATTGAGGTCACCCCACATGGATCATCACCAGTTGAGGCCTCTGATGCGCCTGATGGACAGGATGGGGGGTATGCTGGGCTCTCAGGATGCCTGGGGCAGCAGTGGGTCAGACAGAGTGCAGACGAAGAGAAGGTAGAATCAGGGCCAGGACTGAGGAGCAGAGACTCATGATGTGGCTGAAGTCTCCCTCAGAATTTCTGCATTGCTGCCATAGGAATTTGCTGCAGGCCTAGTGCTTTAACATAACGTGGATTTATTCACTTACGGTGCACAGTCCTTGGTTTCGACTCCCCTCCAAGCTTCAAGGGAGGTCCGTTCCATGGTTTTTGCAGCTGCTTGAGGTCACCTGTGCTTGGTGGCTTGTCATTCCTCTATTTTCACAGCCAGCAGTTCAGCCTGGTTGGGTCCCTCTCTGGTCTGACCTCGATCACCCTGTGTCTCTCTCTTACCTCCTGCTGTTCTCCCTCAAGGACCCCTGTGGTCACACTGGAGATGCCCGCATGACCTGGATAGTCCGCCCATCTCAGGAACTTAACCACACGCTCAAAGTTCCTTTTCCCATGAAAGGAATATGGTCACAGATGCTGAGTGTGAGCAAGTGGTCACCTCCTCATGGTCTTCATTCTTCCCAGGACCAGGGGGGAGTTGGGATCACTGCTATGGTGCATGAACTTGAAAGGATCTAAGAGACGCCTGGTACATTAGTGGACCCAGGCTTGGGGGGGGGATGTCTGTGGATGATTGACAAGTAAAACAGCAAACTAGAGGGAAGATTCAATCTGGACGTGGGTGGCACTAACCAATAGGTTTTTAGCTTAGACGGGATAAAGGGAGAAGAATGGAGCAGTCCTGTTTGGAAGAGCTCCCATATTAGCCATCATCTTTGGACATCAGTCTGCAGCGTCTTCAGCTTCTTAATGCTGATTTGCACTGGTGACTCTCCAGGGAGCTTCCAGTCCTTCCACCTTGGATGGATGCTGTGTCCTTTATTGTTTGTTCTGCATCTTCCGTCTTCTTGGCTGAGCAGCCACTGAATCATTGTGCTTCCCAGCATCCAGACTGCCCTTGTAGACTCGCCTGCCTCTGATCCCAAAAGCTACCTAATCAGTCCTTTTCTTAGCTACTTTCTCATTGTTGGAACACAATACCCAACCCCCTCAGCTATGAGGGAGAAAGGTTTATTTTGACTCGCAGTTTGCAGAGGTTTCAGTCCATGTCGGCTGGCTCTAAAGCAGGGCAGCATGGCAGAAGAGAAACAGCTCATGGCAGGCATGACAGGGCTCAAAGGAGGAGGATGGAGAGAGACTCTTCCAAGCCACCCTCCCGGGGACCATGTCCTCAATCAGGCTTAATTTCCCAGCATCACATTTAGCTTTAAATTCACTAGTGAGCTAATCCACTGATAAGCACCTGATCCAGCCCCTCCCCAAAGCCCGGGACATCCAGATATAAACCACAATAATCCTCTTGCATAGTTACGCATATATTTTCTATTGATCCTGTTCCCCTGGAGAAGCTTAATCGATATGGGAGCTAGTTTGTAGGATGTTGTGAAGTTCTGGCCTAAAGGGAAGAGGCCCACTAGGGAATTTCATGTCTCAGTGGGGGAAGCTTAGGTGTGTGACAGTCCTGAAGCGTTTAATGACCCAGGCACTCCAGACACAGGCAATGCGGGTCTGCTGGAGATGGCTGTAGGGAAAGAGCCACTGCTCGGATACCAGAACAGGGCAAAGAGGCCAGAGATTGCTTAGGGTGGAGCAGTAGCTCTGGACAAGTAACGCTAATACAACCAAGAAAAACAGAAACCACTTCAGAATTTCTGCCCTGAGTGAGTCATTTTACAGGGAAATTTGTTTTGTTTCCCTGTAGCTAATAACTGCAAGCAAATATGGCCAGTAAGCTGGGTCAGTGAGCGGAGCAGCTGGTCCCGGTCCCCACAGGACAGTAACACTGGTGGCCTGCAGTGCGCGCCTGTCCCCACCTGCCGTGGGATCGCACAGCGGAGCTCAGGCCGTGTGAAGCCAGAGCAGCAGTTCTCTGGAGCCCCTCTGAAGCCTTCAGTCCAGGAGTTCAGCAGGACAATTTAACCTTTTGCAGAAATACATCATGGGCATTTGTTACTTTGTGGCCCTCTCTTTGTGTCCCAGGGCCTCCCCTTGCGGATACCAAGCCCCGGCGAGCCCCTCCCCCGTGCAGAGGCTGCTTCCGGGGAGGATGCGGGTGCTGGCAGGTGTGCAGGGTCACTGTCCCCAGCCAGCTCTGCATGGGCATTTAATCTTCTGCCTGAGTAAAGGTGCCCTGTCCCCCCAAGAGGGGCAGGCATCACCAGCCCATTGAGGCTCAGACTGGAAAGAGAGGCAGAGAGAGGAGAATCTGAACCAGGACTTCTCCCGTTCCCTGTCCCCTGTCCCTTGCCCATGGGTGCTGGTGGGCACTGCTCAACCGTGGGCTTTTGGGTTCCAAGATGCACACCCACATGTGCCCTAGGGACTGGCTGAGGGTTTCACGGAGGGGTGCAGTCTCCAGCCTATCAGTCAGGTGGCACCATGCCACCACCTTTCCAGACCTCCAGCAAGTGCCTGTGTCTCCTTGCTGGCACCCACGGTCACTGCCCTCTTGTCTGTGTCCCTGCACAGCTCAGCCTGGTGGCCTCAAGGACTCCACACAGCACAGGACAGTGGGGCTGCCTGGGAAACAGCCCTTTGCCAGCAGGTGAACAGCAGTGCCCAGTGGTCTCCTGCTGCACAAATCCCATGACCATGATGGAACAGGAGGCTGAGAAGGCTTTCAGGTGAGGAGCTGCCTGCAGTGGCGCTAGGACAAAGGCCAGGGATGTATGGGGACATCGAGATGCCTCTGTTCACTCCAGACTCTGCATGGGGATCAGAGCCTGGTGTTCCCAGCTCTCCAGCGCTCACTCCAAGACCCCTGGTCTCTGCTTTACCAAAGATGGGAGTGAGGCCAGCCCTGCTTCTGCGGGGGATCTGCCCTCGAGGCCTCCTAGGTGACAGCCCTTGGGGATGTGTCCCTCCCAAGGATCTGTGCCTTGGCTCTTCCTCTGCTGGAGCCCTGGTCCCAGGAAACTGCCATCAACTTTTATGCTGGGTCTGCTGTCTTCCGGTTCTCCCCTTGGAAGGAGTGGACCTGGACTTGACTGGCAGAACACCCGCTCTCCACCTTCCTGCCCCTTGGTTTCCAGGGCTCCTGCCCACAGTGGCTCTGCAGACCTTGCCTTTCCTCACCCACCCACCATCCTGGGCATGATCTGCCTGTGGGAGACCCTGCTCCAAAGCAGCAGAGGATGCCCCTCTGTCCAGGAGAGAAAGCAGGGTGCAGGGGTCTCTGGCGCAGCCATGAAGCAGGTGTGGAGACCCAGCTGGACACCCAGTGCTACTCCTGCTCCCTGCACCCTGGGAAGATGCACTGTGTCTGAGTGAGGTCAGCCCCGCATTAACCGGTATATTCTTTCATCCCTTTCAGTTTTTACTTTCTCCTTTACCAGGGATTGTGGGGTTCAGGGAAGCTCAGGCTCAGCCTCTTCCTTCAGGGGCCAAGTGGGAAGAAACTGCACTGCAGAGAACCAGGTTCTCCCCAAGGACACAGCGGTGGCAGCGGCTGTGACACTGTCCCAGTAAGGAAGGGATCTACTGGGGTCTTCCAAGTGCTGCTGGCTCTGGGTGTGGCCATGTCACACACCTATCCCAAGGTCTGCAGGGCCTCATCCTCACCTGGGGCCCTAGAGTCCCCACCAGGCACCGTGGCAGCTCCACAGAGTCTGTGCTGTGGGTTTCAGTGGGGAACCTGGAGCTGAGAGTCAGGACCTGCAGGAAAGAGCCTGGGGTGCAGAAGACAGTGGGCAGCAGTGGACGACAGGTTCTGGGCAGGGCATGCGGAGCCAGATGGACAGAAGCAACCTCTGCATTCCTTGTTTTCCTCCTTCTAGGCTCTGTGCAGGTCACGTCTCATGATGCCAGTGGGATGCTTTCAAGATCCTGGAGAATCCCTCTCATCATCAGAAAGTTGACTCAAGAGGAACTGAGGAACCTTGGCTTTTACAATCATTTGACTTATTAGAGTCACAAATTGAAAATTACTTCCAGGAGCGGGGGTGTAGCTTACCGAGGAGAATTTGTGTAGCATAGTGGGGCCTGGGTCTGGCCCTAGCACCACCAACAAAGCGAAACAAAATAACATCGAAACCTTCTTTATCCTTTTAGATTCAACTTTGATTAATGTTTGATCCCTTTTATTAACACAGATGATTAAACTCTCTTAAGTATTTAAGTGGTATCAATATACATAATATGTTTGGGTTTCTTTCCGATTGTTGGACTAGCAAACAGACCTTCCCAGCATTTCGACAGTGTCTGTAAATCTAATAAGTTAAGCTAACAAATACGGAGCTTCTTTAATTCTTCATGTTTCAATAAGCTTTGTGAACTTAGTAACAGTCCCCTGTTCTCTCAGGAGAACCCTTCTTTTAAACAATCAGGGCTAAACAAGCAGTGTTTAGTGTGTGGGTCTCCAGCCAGTGAATGAGTTTGAGGTGCACCCGCAAAACACTCCCTGCCGAGATGAAAATAACCCGGAGCAGGGTGCTGTCTGCCCTAAACCTCCCCTCCCCATATTCCCACCCCACAGACTCTCTCCTCTCCCTGCATGTCTGTAAATACTGACCACATGCCCAGGACCCCCCCAGGCCCCACCTCTGCTGCACAGCCCTGTGCTGTGTGCCCTGAGAGACAGCGTGGCTGTCAGGTTAACGGGAGCCATTCTGCCCGCTCACCTAGCAATGTGTGTCACTTAGCAGTATGATGTATCCTGGCCCAGGGATTTCCTTCCCTGGCCTAGGGATTGCCCAGTCTCTATGACAACCCCTGGTTGCCTTAGAAACGAGACCACTCAGCACAGAGACAAGTTTCAAGTTTCCTGAACCTTAAAACCCCCTTCCAAGAATAATTCCAGCTCCTGTGTGGAAGGACTCCTGGGCTGTGTGCAGGTAAAAAGACCAGCCCGACTTGGAGGGCGGCTCTGAGGGGCTCTGAGGGACTGAGCCTCTGGGCCAGGCAGCCTTGGACCCTGCCCGTGTCTGAGTCAACTCCGGTCCACCATGGCAGAGCTTCCAGGGCGGTCCAGCTGGACTTCAGATGGTGTCAGAGACTCATCTGTGCTGTGAATCAGATCAAAATGAGAATCGGCCAGGGAGGATGGCTCCCTGGGTCCACCTGGGACCTCCAAGTTGGACAAGTGTGTCAGAGATGTCATCCGTCCTTCATTCTCCCCATCACCGGTAAGGGTACCACGGTGAGTACCCACACGGGTTTGCCCACCTGCTATGGATGCTTGGGCCACTTGCAGGAAGAAGCAGTGCTGTCAGCGGGATTGCTTCCTGCTTGGGTGACTCGTCTGTCCTGCTTGTGTGACCACGGCATGGAACTCCTGGCCGGAGGACGTGGCTGGGTTTGTCTTGGCTGCGTAGTATCTGCTGTGTCCCGAACCCCTGTACGATGCCTCGCCTTCTGGGAGCTCTGTCCAGCGCCTCGGCTGCCTCTCTTTCTTGCCACTTGAGGGAGAGCACAGCTGGGGTTCTTTGGGGCTTTAAGATGCATTTACTCGATGGCCAGAGCTGGACAGGTTCTGTGCGTACTGGCCGTCTGGATGCCCATTTCACCTATCTGGTTATTTCAGGAAGTGCCTGTTCAAGTCCTACGCCTACTTTTCATTCGCCTATTTCTCTTCTGTTAAGAAAACAGTAAACAATATTGTTGCACATTAACCATCCATACTGCAAATAGGCGGCAAAAATGCCCTTGGCCACGGCCTGCGCAGCACTCTCTCTCTGTGACTACTGGTGTGAGAGGCTCTCACTCTGATGCTTAAGATCCTGCATGAAATCGAATTGGGTCATGATGACACATCGCGTCTCATCTTCAAGAGATAGTGTTTCACATCCCGTGTTGGTTCCGGAGCCCTCGGAGTGCTGGGGTGAGGTCAAGGTCAAGGTCAAGGTCAAGCTTCACTATCATCCTCCTCCCGGGGGGAGGTGTAACTTGTCACCGCAGTGGCACCTCCCTGTGTCGATTATACGATCAACTGTGGGATGCTGTAAGCAGACACAATGAGCTGGTGCCTTTGGGAGGACAAAGCCTCCGGAAATCACTCCTGGGAGGTGACAGAGTGAAGACAGATTCTTACCTGCAGCAGGTGAGAGAGAATTCCCAAAGCAGCGCCTCCCCAGGAGGGAGTGGAGGAGCTCCCGGGGCGCTGCTGCTCCCTTCTCCTATGGGAGTGGGACCTGCTCCTGAGCAGGCCGGTCTGATGTCCTGTGTTTTCCTTCCTGCCCCTCCTCCCCGCAGTAATGATGGGTAGAATGGCCCTGCATGGAGATCTTAGCAGTCATGAATCAGTGTTTACTGAAGCTCAGCCAGCGTGTCTCCGTGATTTTGGCTGTCTTCTGTAAGTTTCTGTGGTGGCCTCGTCTGACAGCCAAAGTGATCATAGAGGACATTCGCAGTCATTTCTACAAGTGGACAGCAGCTTGGTCCTGTGCCTAGAGGCAACGCCAAGAGAACACCTGGCGAGCGGCAGTGTCCAGCCCCTCAGTTCTGTTCTGTGGATCTCTGTCTCCACCAGGCTGATTTCCCAGCATCTCTGTTACCCTTTACTCCTCCTTCTGACAGCAGTTATTGACTGGACTCCATGGATAACGTTGGGGTCCTCGCTTGTGTTCCACCTTTGGTGGACTTTAGCAAGTGCATAATGTCATGTGTCACGTGGTCACACATGGTCATACTTCTTTCCCCTTGCATATTCTCATTACTTTACCTGCCGCCCTCCCTTCCAACCTCTGCTGTCTCCCTTTCTGGCTTCGCCCCTGACCTTCTCTGCTTCACATTCACCATGAGGTGAGCAGCTGTCCTTCCCCCAGGGCCCTCCACCCTGCCCTCCTGCCGTGGGGCCAGCTCAGCGTCCACCAAACGTGAACCAGCATGAACCTCTGCTTCCTGTATTTGCTGATGTTACATCTTGTGGACAAGAACGTGATTTAGACAGCAATGAATTTTAGTTTCTGACACTGCTATAAATGGTGAGGTTTTTAAAAGTTTATCTTCTAGTTACTGTTGTTGGGGGTAAAAACAGAATTTACTATTTTCAACTAAATCAAGGACTTTTGCTAAGGTCTTTATGAAGTCTAATAATGCTCGTATCTTTTCTGCTATTTTGGAATTTTTAGTGCATAATTATTGCACTTTTAATTTTTATTTTCCAATTATTGTGCATTTAACTTCTTTCTTTATTACAGAAAATGCCACAAATTATTTTCTTTCCTGATTGCAGGTAAAAAATTTCAATGTTTGCCTTCTCTTGCCAGGAAGTATGATGTTTGCTGTGAAGTTATTTTTCTTTTTAGAGAAGATCCTTTTTTGGAATAAGTAATTTGCATTCTTCTCTGGAGTAGATATTCTGAGTCATGAATGGGGACTGCTGTTTATCCTTTGTGCTTTCTATACCTCGAAGTGTTTTATCATCTTTAGGTGCTTTGAAGAACTTTCCATGAAGCCACGATGCTTTTTAACTTATAGACTAAAGCTTTTCAGTAAGTTAGTGGTCAGATTTTACAGTTGTACTTGTGCAGTTTTAGGAAGTTGTGCTCTGCAAGGGATTTAAAATTTCAGTTTTTATGACGTCTACAATGGTTTATCTTTTTTATTTGGATGTTTTCTTTCTTGCTCATGCCATTGGGTATTTCTACTAACTTAATTACACAGCTGGTATGAAGCATTCCTCTTTATTAGTAGTTGCTATCTAGAATTCTACCTTCATGATGACTATACCAGATTTCTATTGGTTAATGTTCTTACATGGTCTGTCTTGTCCCAACGCTTTCATGCAATCTATATATCCTTTGTCTTTACCATGCATTTTCCTTAAGTGACACATAGTGGAGTCTGGTTTTTCATCTGGCCTGACAATTTTGCCACTTATTTTGATAACATAGTCCCATTACATTTAATATAATTGCTGATATGTTTTAGAATTTAACTACATGTTCTTGTTTATTTCCTATTTATTCCACTTACTCTTTTTTTTTTCTTATTTTTACTTTTCACATTCTTTTGGATATGTCCTTACAAGAATCCAGTGATGATCACTATTCCTGTTTCTACCTGTATGGTTTCAGACATACACGCTTTATTAGTTTTTCACTAATCACATTGGTGTTAAACACATTGGAAAACGTGTCTTCAACTAGTAGGACTTTTACCACATCTGTGTTAGTTACTTTTCTCTTGTTGCTGAGACAAAATACCTGACACTCAAAATGAAGGACGGAAAGGTTTACTTAGCTCACAGTTTGTGCAGGTTTCAGTCTATAATCTGCTGAGTCCAAGGCAGGGTAGCTCATGGCAGAGGACAACAGTTCATGGCAGCAGAACACAGCAAAAGCAAAAAGGTTGAGATGGAGAGAAGACTATTTCTGTTCCTTATATTGTATGTAGGCCACACCTAATTGGGTGCAACACTCACACCCATAATCCCGGCATTAGACCAAGAATTAATCATAAACTCTGGAATCTCACCTCCATGACCACATGAGGCTTTGGGGGGACATCCAGACCCAAGTCATAACAACATCCATGACAGTCCACAGACCTGAGTTGACTGGGTCTGGTACCCAAAAGCCCCCCAACCTTGCATAGGAACTGCTCGTTGAATCATCAAGAATCTTTTCCTGCTCCTCACTTTCTTCCTGTGGACCGCAGGCCTGACCATCCCTGCTGCCCTGCCAGCACCCACAGGCACGCCTCCTCATGCTCAGCTCTTAACGAATGGTGTCATTTCCCACTCACATTATATCCAAGAGATGAGCTTAATCACCCTTGTCCAACAAGCAAGTACCACTCACAAAATGCTGAAGCCAAAAGAGCTGAATGTGTTTCTTGCTAAGTAAGGGAGACCTGTGCTGCTAGGACACTGTCACCCAGAACAGAGCACACTGCTCATCCTGTACAGGGCTTGGGGAATCTTGCGGGGCACAGAAGTGTTGGGTTTTGGAAGAGGAGAACTCAGGGCCTAGATGCCCTTGGCTAGGATGCTGGGGAGGGAATGGGGCTGCTGTGAGAGGCTGTCACTTGGAAATATGGGTACTGGATCAGAACAAGCTTAATCAGCCTCGGTGATAACTTAGTCCCATGACCCTAGAGCAACTGGTGCAGTGTTTTCTTGTATTTGGACTTTTATGGAGACTTGAATTTGAAAAAAGTAGAGAAGTTTTTTACTCAGGTGCATTGCATTATTGAGAAAGCTGAACCTTAGACAGGTGAGAGGGTCTCCCAGGGTCAAGAATTTACCATGTGGAGAATGAGAGTTTTAGCTCAAAGCTTTCCCGAGTCTGCGCTTTGCTCGCACACCGCAGCTGAGTATTTTTATTATCTGTAGCACCTTCAGCTGGCAGATTCATGAGAAGTGTATCCTCCTGCTAACAGGAGTCTCCTTGCTCTTGTAGCATTGTTGTTCCCTCTACAATCACGTTTGTTGTATTTTGTTTTCTTTTCATCCTGGATCCTAAGTCACCCCCACCCTTCCATCTGACAGAGTCATTGTTTCTAACGCATGTCTACATGTCAAATATTTATGCAACTTTGGAAAATATGATTCTCAAAGGCTATGAATTCTCTTAAATTTCCATACATGTCATTGTGTCATAGATCTCATCTGTTTTTTATTTTTTTTACCAATGGTTTTTAAAAAGCACCAGCATTTCCCGATGAGCCCGTAGTCTTTGCAGGGGGGCAGGTGTTAACCACATCTCTCCTCCTCCAACTTTGTCTCAGGTATCTGGCTCACTTCAAAGTCTCACCTCAGGGGTTCACTTAGGGACTCACTCAGGGGTTGTCCTAGCACAAACATGCCATGCCTCCCTCACATGTGGGACCTTACAGATTTGATTAATCTGCTTTCCCATCACTTCGACAAAATTCTCAATACCCTGAACTTAAAGGAGGGGCGGTTGATTTTGCTTAGTTTCAAAGGGTTCAGTCCATGGTCATTTCACTCCAAGGCAGAAATGGGATGGCAGAACAGAATGGCAGAGGGAAGAAATTCACCAAGTAGCAGAAAGTGGGACAGGAGGAGCCAGTGACAAGAATTCAACCTTCAGGGTCACATCCCAGTGACCACCCCTAAGCAGGGGCTACCTCCTAGTAACACATTCATCTATAAACTCCTTATTGGACAAATCCACTGATAAGTATAATGCCCACGTGTTTCAATCATCTTCAGAAAGTCTTTGAACACATGAAAATTCTGGGCTACATCTCTTTAACTCTGAGCTCACATTACATCCTGTATGTAATGTGGTTTTCACCCAGGATTGGGACTCCTGAACCTTAGTTTCATGCTACACAGCCGGTTTTTCAGACTGGTAAACTGCACGCCTATCAGCAGCATACTAGGTTTTCCTTTGGCTCCATCCTCCCGAGATGCCTCTACCCTTTGAAAGTTTTGCCAACCAGATGGATAAGTGCAAAGTGTAATCTGGTCATCGTTTTAGTCTGCACCTATGTGGCTCCTAGTGAAATTGTGTCTTTCCTTTATTGCATGCAGCTTCTATATTTCCCTTCTGGGAAGCCTTATTAATATACCTAAACCAGCTTTTAAAATCTGTGGTCTTTTCTACTTTAACTTTCAATAACATCTTGATGTTCTAAATGTCAATTTCTTTCTCTCTTTTATTGTTTTAAGAAGCCAGTTGTCTTCATTCAATCCATACCAGGTCTGTCTATTGTCCCCACTCTTCTCCCATCCTGACCTCAGAACACCGTTAGGATGAAATCCTGTGGGTTTTCACCACAGATTCTACACTGGTGCATAGTACATAGCAGTGTAGAACTAGTTTAAGACAAGCATTTCCTCAACAATTTACCCTGTTAGGTTTGTTGTTAAGCCTTTTGCACTGAGGTTTTTGCTGATCTCTGCTGGACCATTTTCTCTAGGCTGTGAGGGAGAGTTCCAAGCTTCGCTCTGCCCACAGGGCGAAGCCGCTGTACTCAGTAAGAGCTATTAAAACGATCTGGCTGCGGAGCGGGTCACCTCTCACACGAAACGGGTCCCCGAGCACACATGAGTCTAGCGTTGAGCTCTCTGTCTTCTTCCACTTATGTATTTTATATTTCTGTACTAAAACAACACTTTCTCTTAAAAAACTAGTGTGCTGTAAAATTTCTCCTTATCTTGTAGAACAGTTCCTCTTGCATTCTCCTCTGCTTTTTTGAAATGCTTTGGTTTTTTTTCAGACTTTTATTCTTTCATGTGAATGTTAGAATAACATTACTGAGGTCTCCAAAATTTATTCCTGAAACAAATTAGACTTGTTTTTGGACACACCATAGTTTTTTTTGTGTTGTGAACATTGCATTGTTTTATTATTATGTATCTTAGTCAGAAGCTGCTAGAGTGAAAAAGCACCATTGTAAGCATTCTGATTTAGCTCTAAAAAGTACCCCCCGAGGCCTGCAGTCCAAGGTGGGGCGTTGGAAGAGGACTGGATTTGGGACCCTGGCTCATCAGAGGATTAGTCCAGCCACGAGCTCCTGCAAAATGTGCTATTAGGACTGGAAATCTGTTTCAAAGAGACGAGTTACTGTGGTGCTGGTTAACCAGGGGTTTGGTTAACCTGGACCATGAGACCCAGGAAATGAGCACTGTAGTCCACTAGTATATAATTATTTTTAAGGTAAGGAAAGCTTTCCTGATTTCCAGTTTTCTGGACATGCATATTTTTATTTGAAATAGGGTGGATATTTTCAACTACTTTTTTCTTTTTCTGGTCTGTATTCATTCAGTCAATATTTCTTTCTTTAGGTTAGAATAGTAGCTTAAAAGTGTGAATCTACTTATAGGTTTTCTGCTTTAAACTGCCATTCTATTGCTAAACTTGCTTTATAACCATATATTGTTTTAGAACAATGTTAAAGTCAATTAGAAAATATAAGCGATACTATTCTTTTTTACTAGCTTCAGAGTCAATGAAACAGTGCAGTTTAGGATTAATGGAACCACCTCCCCTTTTCTCCTCCTAGAACAACAGGTTCAACAGAGAGATTCTTTCTTCTTTGAAAATTTGAGCTAAGTTTCCTTTGGAGATTTCCAGGCCATTTTGTTGTTATTGCTGTTGCTGTTTTATTTGTGTTTTTTCTCTTTGAAGAGTTTAAATTATCATTGCAAATTTTAAATTGAAATTTTCTATTTCTTCTTATTTGGATTACTATACTTTTCCAGAAACATCCATTTTGCCTGTGCTTTCAAATCTATGTTTCAAATTCTGTTGTTTGTATAGTTATTTTCTCTTTCAGATTCTATGTTTTCTAAATTTGCATCTTTTTTGATTTTATTGAGTAGAATTTTCTAGACTCTCATATATTGTATTAATCTTTTGAAGAAGCAGTTTTGATTTTGCTAATCTTCTCTATTTATTGATTTCGTTCCTATTTATTTTATTTTCACTTTCAATTATTTCTTTGGCTGTTTCTGCATCTCCTTTTGTTTTCTGCTTGAACTGAATGTTTGGATTTTTTTTCGGTTTTTCTTGCTTTCTGGTGAATAGATATAAACATATGCAGCCGTCACAATCGTGCTATTATTCTGTGACTTTTCCCGCTTGGCTCCCCTTTCTGCAGTCTCTGACGCAGAACGATCCTGTTAGTGTCTGGACGTGTGGTGCTCAGTGTGACTTTGCTCGCCTCTCCTGCTGCTTCCTCACTTCTTTCTGGATGCCTGGGTACGTGCTGGCCTGGCAGGCTGGCGGCTCCTGGCCTCCTCTGTCCTGCTGGGCACTCTGTCCACACTCGAGTGTGGCTGAGGGCTTTTCATTAATCCTGTCATTCAAACTTTATACGTATTTTTTTTTTTTTGGTTTTGGCATTTTACATTTTGTGTCCCTCTAACATTCCCACAAAGGCTTTGTTAAGATTGTGGGCGATAAACGGTGGTACCTCAGTTCATGAACCTGAATCGGCCGTGAGTCAAATCCAATTCAGTGGGTAGATTCAGTGTTGACCTTGTGAAGAAATTTGATTTGGTTTGCATCCAGCACAGTTTGCAACCAGAATCGTGGGAAGAATGAAATGAGGTACCACTGACTTTTGTTGTTTGCCCGCCCGTCCTTCCATCAGTTGCTAAGTCGAGCACTGGAAAGTGAAATTTTAAGCGGCGTACGTAGGCCAGCGCTCCCTCCAACCCATGGAACGCCCAGCACCCCGCAGCCTTGCTCCTCAGCAGGAGAAGCTTCTATCTTAAATCAGCTTCATGCAATGGTGAAAAGCCTTACTCTGCATTTGCAAAGATTTCTTATTGAAAAAATCTTTGCCAGCTCTTCATATGCTATTCACTCATTCATGCATGCATTTCTGCGGTGCTGGGGATTGAACCTAAGACCTCCACACTGAGCTACATCTTCAGCCTTTTAAAACATTTTCTCTTTCCAGACAGGGTCTTGCTAAGTCACTAAGTTTCCCAGGCTGGGCTCAAACTGATCCTCTTGCCTCAGCCTCCCGGAATGCAGGCAGGTACCACTGCGCCTGCCGCGTGCATTTAACTTTTTAATGATCTCATCCTTGGGCAAGTTTTCACATCCCTTTTGTTTCTCATTGTAAATCAGTGACTATATTCTGGATTTAACCTTGGACTGGAGATTTTGGTCTTGGCATCCGAGGACAGTCACACCCGCTGCCTTCTGCCCACCCCTGTGTCACCTGCCTCTCTTTGTTACTCCCTTCCTCCATCTCTTCCTCCCTGCTCTGTTCCCCCCTTGTTTTTCTTCCCCAAGCTGGGATGTAGGCACATGGTAAAGGGCACAGAGCTGGCTGCTAACTGAATGTGTGGCGCCTGCCCTGATGCCAGTGTGTGGGCTGGAGATGGACTATTTCCAGCAGGCCATATCCCCCTGTGCTCCTCTGCAGTCAGAACCCTTTAGGTCCCTCCTAGGTCAGCTCCCTGGACCTGGGTGAACCCCCTTTCCTTGTTTCCTTATGGGTTTACCCAGGGCCATTCAGTCCTGTCTGTGGTCCACACAGGAAATCATGCCTGATTTTCACACAGGTGTGATGCGTCTTCTTCTCAGTCAAGCTTGTGACTAACAGCCCTAGCACGCTCTTGCATGCACTAGTACTTGGCTAATTTGCAGTGTGGCCAGCAGGTGACTGTGTGGCCATGATGTGGCTGTCTTCCGTGGCCCAGCAGAGGGACACTGGTTCACTGTTGTCATCTCTGGTGTTCACGGACCAGCTTCCTGTGAAGTCCCCCCGCAGGGCCTTGGTGGCCCCTCCTCTGAGGTGCCCCGGCTTTGTGCTCGGCAGTGGGTCTCTCAGGATGACCTGCGGGCTTGCAACTCAACTGGGCAGTGTTCAGCGCACCCTAAAGTTGAAGTTCTGGGGACATCCCCACCGCCAGGGCCTGGGTGGGGTTAGTTATATGGGTCCTCACAATGCCCAGTTTTTAGCACGCTGATGACCTTATGAACACATTTATTAACTTATGTGCTTTTCTGCCTACTGAGCTGGCTAGTGCCCTGGGCAACGGCTGGCAACATGTCCTGAGAGGCAGCGTGGCCCCTGGTGTCTGACACCCACTCAGCAGAGCTCCCGGCGTGATGGGGACCCAGCAGCCAGGATCTGTCCTGAGTGCTGGGCCCAGAACGCCGCTGATGTCTGTTTCCCTCCTGTGCAGCCCCAGTCCCAGCTTTACAAAGAGATAAAGCAAATAGCAAGGCTGGCAGGGTTGTGTGTACAGTTCTTCACTTCCCTTTAGGTCCCAGTGCCGCAGGAGAAGGCGCTTACCTTAAAATTGAGATGGTAGCCGGCGCGTGCCACAGCGCAGCGCTTAATCACCCGATGCCAGCTCTTGCTTTTCTGCAGACTGCACGCCAGGGCTCCTGCCCAGCCACCAGGGCCCCGTCCCCTGACCGGCAGGTGCCCTGGCTGGCTGTCTGGACACCACCACCAAATCGCTGATGTTGAGGGATTAATAAAAACACCAAACAACCCCAATGGAAGGAATGAAAGTGCTCCTTTGTCAGTACCTGCCCGGTGTGGGTGACAAATCCACAGTCCCCCACGGACGCTGCCCCAGGGGAGAAATGCTGGGGCAGCGCCCTGGGCTGGCCAGCGCTGAGCCTGCAGGGGAAGGTGCCCAGGAGCCCTGGTAGGCACTGTCACTCCCCTCTCAGCCTCTCCTGCTCCATTCTGCCACTGCCCAGTGCCCTGCTGGCCAGGACTCTCAGAATATCCCTGCCTCATCTTACACCCAGCATCACTTCTTCACAACCAGGCCTGTGTCCCCTTCAGTTCCCTTTCTGTGTAATTACAGAGCCATCTGGAAGATGGATGTGAACCTCGCACCCGTTAGAGACCCCGAAGTTGTCCATCGAGCTCCCAACAAGCTTGGACTGCAGACACTGGATCCATTCAGTGACCTGGCCCAGCCTGGCTCCTGCCCCGCCCTTGGCCTTCCTGTTCCCACCGAATGAAATGCTGGGTGACCTCGAGTCACCCACGGTGGTGAAGCAGCACTTTGCTATCCATCACAGGCAATATTGTGAAAATTACAGCAAAAAGAAATTACTCCCTGAAACGAAATCAAAAGGTACACAGAATACGAACTCCACTTTTTTCCTTACTAATTTCCACAGCCATAAAATTACTCTGTCAATTTTCTGTAAACATTTTCAAATGTTTACTCTTGATTTTTTTTTTCTATGGAGAGCCCTTCCTGGACCTTGTCACAGTCTGGGAAGTTTATATTTGCAATCCCATGAAAAAGTTATTGGAATTATGGAGAGTTAATTCCAATCTGCCACCCCAGTGCAACCTGGTGAGAAAAATGACTCTAAGGCATGTTTAGAGCTGTGGGGAGCCAGAGGGTCCTACGTCCAGCTAGAGAGATGGCTAACTGGAACAAAGGCCTCGACCCGGGCCCGAACTTGGGTTTTATTTGTTTGTGAAGAAGGTAGCGGTTTGGGGATGAGTGACTGTGGGGGGACAAGAATCAGGGAGTGCTGTGAGCTGGGCAGGAGGTCTGAGGTCACCTCTGCAATACGCGGAGAGAGTCATCTGCATATCACAATTCCAGGTAGTACCTGATGTTTTGGGGTCAGTGCTTCAGCTCTGAGGTGTAACCTTTTCTGCTTTGCGTGGAGCACGGCTCTTCTCCCTCTGGCTCAGCTCACACATGGTTTTGGGGAGCTACAGGGACTGGGAAACACTGCCCTGTCGCCTTGCTGCAAAGACTACACATCAGCACTCAGCCAGACTGATCTGCCTTGCTTAAAGCCAATTGAAGGCATAAGGAAGAGCCCTGGCCAGCTCTGTGCACGTCAGTACATGGAGACAGGGCCAGGCTTGGCCACAAGGGATAGAACGGCTCTTCTTTCAAGGGGAGTCATCCAGGTGGTCCTCCACACTTCTCAGGATGAGTGGCAGAGAAGTGCAGGATGGGCCAGGGCCACAGGCTTCCAGGGGAGACAGCGCCCCCTTGCCTGGTCCCAGCTGAATGTCAGGGCCTCCCTGTTCCCAGATGTCACCCCAAACCCCATGCCCAGATTTCAGTGTCCCTCCTGTCTACTTGCTCTCCTGTCCTTAGCCATTTCCCAGTACCTCGCATGGCCGGGAACTGTGCGAGTGCTCACCAGTGTGGCTCTCGGGTGACCGGATGTGTGAAGGAAGCAGAGGTGGTCAGATGGCCAAGTGTGCTGGCCTCAGACCCTCTGCAGGGGTGCCGTGGCTGTGGCTGAGGTGAGGGCTTTCACTTTGCATCCAGAGAACATCTGGGGCTCTGTTAGACTTGTGGGGACTCCACCAGGGTGTGTGGCACGGCTTGGCCCCAGGCCGGGCCTGCCGTCTTCCTTTCTGAGTCTATTTGTTAATCCTAATAAGAAGCATTCATCTGATACCACTGAGTGGATGACAAGAATGGCAGGAAAACAGTTTTATAACTGTTATCCATACGCAAAGAATGCCTGAGTCGCAGAAGACAGGAAAGAGACCCCAACGGGACAGCATGGTGTGCAAACTACCACGGGTGAGGCGACTAGACAGTAAGAGCTGCACTCACAAGTGTGTGCACCGGGAAATGTTTGACCCCAGGTGAAAACCCTTAAAGGTGGATTCACAAGATGCAGGCTGTAGACGTGACTCACAGTGAGGTCCTGAGCGAGAGGACAGTTGTCAGCAGTCTTCCCTGTTCCACAGGGATGGCGTTTTGTTTATCCATTTAATAGATAACGGACACTCAAATCATTTACAACTTGTGGCTTTACAAATGAAACAATGGTACATATCTGAGGACGACTCTGTGTATAAATACATTTTCATTTCTCAGGCAGATCATGAGGTGCGGGATTGTTTGGCTTATGTTTAATTTTTAAGTAAGCTTAGTTTTTTTTTTTTTGTACTGGGGATTGAACTCACAACCTTGTGCTTGCCAGGCAGGTGCTTACACTACTGAGCTAAATCCCCAGCCCTTATGTTTAATTTTTAAGAAATTGTTAGAATTTTTCCAAAGTTCCCTCATACACCAAACTCCAGGTCCATACCAGCATTCCAGGGCCTTCCTGCTCACCGGCACTTGTCACTGTGTGTTCTCTTGATTGGAGCTATTTGTAACCATCACTTTCATGTCATTGGATGAAACACATGATGGGCACAATGTAGAGAAGAAAGGTTTTATTTAGGCTCACAGTTTTAGAGGATTCAGTCTATGATTGACTTCAAGGCAGAAAAATCATGGCAGAAGGGCCTGGTAGAGGAGAGCAGTTCACCTCATGGGAGCCAGAAAGCTGAGAGGAGAGAGAAAGAGGAGAAAGGGAGAGAGGGAGAGAGGGAGAGAGGGAGAGAGGGAGAGAGGGAGAGAGGGAGAGAGAGAGAGAGATTGACGAGGGTGGGGTATGTACCCTTACAGGTCACACCTCCGTGACCTGGCTCCTGCATCCGGGTCCCATCTCTAACAGTACAGTTAGCTGTGAGCTCATCAGTGGGTGAATCCAGCCCCGAGGGGCACCCTGTGACCTCACCACATTCTAAAATCTCTGCTTCTGCACACTTAGGACTGTGGGGGGACTTTTAGTCCCAACCGCTGGAGCAGGGGATCTGAGGAGCCATCTGAGGGAGATTCACCATCCTGACGGTGTTGACTTTGACTTTTCTGACCCAGGAGCATGGACTGTCTTCATATGTGTTTAGACCTTCACCTCAGCAGTGCTTTATAATTTTCAGTGCATAGGACTCGCACTTTTTGATTAAATGTATCTTTAAGTAATTTACTTTTTGGATCCTTTTTTGAATGGAGTTGTTTTTAGAATTTTATCATCAGTCCATTCATCACTTATAAGGAGAAATACACTTCTACAAAGAAATAGTATCTCCTGGCCTTGGTGAACCTGTTTGCTTCCTCTGTTAAGGTTTTGAAATTCCTTAGGATTTTTACAGATAGGAGCATATGTATGAATTAACATAAAACAAAAACTGACAAAAATAGGAAAGTGTGATGGAACAAGCAGACACAAAGTCACTGAGCACAGAAGAAAAAATCTGTCGATAAACCTGATCGTTCTGACACTTATGAAACACTTTATTCAGTAATTGCAAATACACTCTTTCTGCACATCTGCAAGATTCCCTGTGTTAAAATTGTCATGTACTTTGGCAATAAGTACACTTTTTGGAATTGAGACTACAGATAATATTTCCTCTAACCCCACCACAGTGTAACAGAAGACAACACTTCTTACCAATCATTTTATTATGCTAGTGAAGCAGAAAAATACACGTCAATTAAATTAGGAAATAAAAAGAAAACACTCAAATAGTTGGCAGTTAGGGTACACACTTCTAAATAACCCATGAGCCAAAGAAGGAATCACAACGAAAATTAGAAAATAGTTTGCACTGAATGAAAATATAAGCACAGCATATCAAAATACATGAGCCTCAGGTTTGAATAATGTTTGGAAAGCAATTTATATATTTTAATGCATAATGAGAAGGGAAGAAAGTGTTAAAGTTAACGATCTACCTAAGATGCTAGAAAATGAAAAGCAAATTAATCCCAAAAAAGTAGAATAATAAAAACAATAAAGGTTAAGGCAGAATTCAGTGAAATAGAAAACCTGCAACTAGGAAATTAGCAGCATGAAAAGTTGTTTGAAAAGGCTAACAAAATTTTTAAAACTTCAGCAAGACAGATAATAAGACACACATGTGTGCATGCGCGCGCGCACACACACACACACACACACACAGAGTCTGGGGCAAGGGGAGAAAGTGCTTCGGAAGACCAGATTGAGTGTGAAAGATGGGATGTTACTGAAGGACCTAAGACATGTCATGGGTGGTAAATGGGTGTTGTGAGAAGTTTTACACAAGCAATATTTACAACCTAGGCAGAGTGGGCAAGTTCTTTGAAAAAAAAAAAAAACCATAACTTTCCAAAACAAGAACAAATAGAAAATCTATAGCCAAACAAATATACAAATACACTGAACTGAGTGGATAATGGAATCCTTTTCACAGTTTGCCAACCTGGACCTCTGTTTGGGTATGAGTGGGGTTTGCTTCCCAGAGATATTGGAAATCAAACCTTCCATGGGGTGGAACTTGGCCTATCTGATTACAGAGTCAGGATGAGACCTTTAACACTAAAGGAAAAAGTATCACCAATCTGAAACACTCTTTCAAAAGTAGAGAAAAGAGCATATTCACTTCCAAATCATCTCATGATGCCAGTACAACTCTGATGTTAAAATCTGAGAAAAATATGGTAAGAAAATAAAATAACAGAGCAATTAGCCTTTATCAACGTACACATAAGAATTCTGAGAGACGGCAGCAAACAGAGCTCGGCGGCACTGAGAGGTGCACTTGTGACACTAGCGGGCCCAGCCTGGGCACTGCGCTTGCTGGAGACTCTGAGAGAAACCTGTGAAATGCATCGCAGGAAGAGCTGCAGCCAGCGCCAGACAGTGGCAGACCTTGGACGCTCTGACCTCTGTTTCAGGAACAAGGCAGGAGGATTCTTCGCTCATTCTTATATAGCGTCCTTCCAGGAGTCACTCTGGGGGTAAAAGGGCGAGAAAAATGGGAGTGGTGTAGATGTCTGAAGGGAAAAAGCAAAACGATGCATTTCTACCGACGGCATTATCACCTACTAGGAAATTCTTCAGCTATCCGAAACATCAACCAAAAACTACTAGATTACTAGGTAAATTTAGCACTAATGTAGGAAAAAATCAATATAAAATCAATTTTCCTACATAATAGCAAGATCATATTAAAATATTAACTACTAAAATAAAATACTTAAGGAGAATATCATCTAATGTTATTTACCGTATTTCAATTTGAAAGTGTAGGTATGCTTATAATGTGAAATAAGATGTGTTCAGAGGAGATATACTATGTTCATAAACTGGGAGGATAAATATTATTATTAACATGGCAAATTGTCCTCAAAATGGTTTATAGAGTAAATTCAGTTCCTTTCAGATTACAGATTTTCTTAGCTAATAGTAATCAGTTGAGTCTAAAATTCAAATTAGGGTGCAAAAATACCTAGAATGTAGAATTTAAAAGAAGACAAGTTTCAGCATGCATAACTGATATCAAGGCTTACGGTAAAGTCTTAAGAGGTTGGGGCAGTATTTTCTTGGCATACATTTAGGTCCATAAATCAATGGATAATAATAAAGAATCCAGACTGACTCAGACCTATAAAGTCAATTGATTTTTGAGAAAGATGTCAAGGCAGTTAGATGGAGAAAGGGAAGTCTTTCTAACCAAGTGTACTCCAACAATCGGATATCCACTTAGAAAAAAAAAATCAACTCTTGTTTCACACCTTTCACAAAAAGTTAATTGAGACTATGGTCTTTCATATAAAATCTATAACTACAAAGCTTTTAGAAGAAAACTCAAGAAACTAATTGCAATTTTAAAGAAGGCAAAGGTTTCTTGCAGGATACAAAAAGCAATAACCATAAAAGAGAATAAATTGACAATTTCAGCTTCCTCAAAATTAAAAGCTTCTTCTCATCTAAGGATACCATTAAGAAAATGAAACAGCCAGCCACAGACTGGGAGGAAATGTCGCAAGGCCATATGGCCATGCAAACCTGGGTCCCAAGGCAGACGATTTGTTTCAGAGGCCACGTGGGGCCATTCTGTCAGTTAGTCACTGTGGGTCACCCGAGTGCACAAAAGATGACAAATGGCTGTAGTAGCTACTTCACAAAAGAAGAAATATGGCCAGTAAGCACAGGAAGGAGGTTAAAAACTTCAGTAATTAAGGAAATACGTATTAAAAGTACAATGAAATCCCGCCTTACTTTCAGCTAAATGACTGTATTAAAGGTTAACAGCCTCAAACGTTGGCAAGAACTAGATGGACAGAATCCCCGTTTTGCTGGTTGAAGGGAAAACGCTGCTGTCACGGCGGGTAGGTCACACTCCGTTTCTGTTTCTCCCTAACTCTTAGCATACAGCCACCCAATGCTCTGGCAGCCCCTGCTCCAGGGTGAGTAGCGCCATCCTTAGAAAAACGGAGAGTGAATGCTCTACTAGGTTCAATTTCAGTAGCTCCTAGACTCAGTTTAACATGCAGGCAGCCATGGGCTCTGCCCCCAGTGGGCGGAGGACTCAGCCTGCTTTTACTCACTCACACGGGAGCACAAGCAGTTAAAGTAGCTCAAGGCTGGTCTGCCTTCCTTGATCTATTAGCACACGTCCATCTCGCTGACCCTCCCCTAGGACGGCTGCGCCCACGTCCCCACGTGTTGCTGAAGGAGCTCAGCCCACCGCCTTTCTCCTGGTGCTCACGAAGGAGGCCAGCACGGCCTCAGTCCTCCTCTGGCCTCCCACACGCACTGAGGGGAAAAGTGTGCACGTGTGACTCCTTCCTCCATCGCTTCTTTTCCCTCATTCCCCTTTCCTCCCTCCTCCTTTTGTCCTCCGTAGTGACCCTGGAAACTGGTCACTCAGATCCCCGGCTGGGGGTTGATCGCTGACCCCGGGCTCCAGACTCTGCCCTCTGCAGGGGCCGTGTGGACGAGCCATGCCTTTGTGTGGGCTGCTCCTAGCGGAGGCTGAGCATGGTCGGGGTGCGATTCTGGTCCATTCTGCAACACAGAGACTCATTGGATGGGTCCCTTTGGTGAAAGGACTCCGTCAACCTGGCTGAGAAACCTGAGCCCAGCTTTCCGCTCTGCTTCCTTTTCTGTGGGTGTTTGACCCACAGCGTGGTCTGACACTCCCTGCCTTCTCCTCCCTGCTGGCCTTTGTCCCTTACCGGAACTTGCTCAAGAAACCTCTCTGTGTCGAATTCCCTGTTGGAGGCTCCAGCCCAGCCGGCGCCTCCTTGTCTGCGCCCTTTTCTTCACTGCTTCTCCATGCTCCTTTCCCTCTCCTCCCTCTGCCTCATCTCCCTGCTGTTCCTCTTTCAGATTTTCTTCTGCCTTCCTCATAGCTTTTGCCAACCTGGACCTCTGTTGGGTATGAGTGGGGTTTGCTTCCCAGAGATACTGGAAATCAAAGCTTCCATGGGGTGGAACTTGGCCAATCTGATTACAGAGTCAGGATAATACCTTGAACTTTTCCAGCCTGAATCAATAAAAATGTGTTTAATTAGGAGCCTGGAAACCATAAAACATGGGGAGCAGAGGCGGTTAAGCAGGAGATGAGGCAGGCCTGGGGACAGCCGGAAGAGCA
Organism: Hydrochoerus hydrochaeris; assembly: GCA_004027455.1. Classification (NCBI taxonomy): domain Eukaryota; kingdom Metazoa; phylum Chordata; class Mammalia; order Rodentia; family Hydrochaeridae; genus Hydrochoerus; species Hydrochoerus hydrochaeris. The sequence goes on from PVLA01004932.1 coordinate 43,315, forward strand.
GGGGCGTGGGACGGGGCACGGGGCTCCAGGGAACAGGGATGCTGTGGGACAGTGCTTGGCTGAGGGATGGACACTGTGCCGTGAGAAAGAGGTGCTGCTGCCCATTTCTCCTTAGCAGCCGTCTCCACCCTTAGACTTGGCAAGGGCGCTTCGAATAGAAAATGGTTTGATTGCAAACGAATTCTAGGAGAAAACTCAACTCAAAAGCCTCCATGCTGGAAAGCAATCTCCTTGTTTTCTGCTGGAAATGATTGCTAAGAATGCTTGGTATTTTGACTGAAATCTGCACTACACATCAGAAAACAATTACGGCAAAGTATATTTTGGTGGTAATTGGCTTCAAGTTTGGAAAACAACAGCAGTCATGATTCCAGCAAAGGGTTTCCTCAGCCTGCAGCCTGTGTGAGAAATGAAGACTCGAGTCGGTCCCTGCAGGGGCCTAGGTCACCTCCCTCACTGGGGACATCTCCGAGCAACAGGTCCGCTTTTCTTCTGCTGTTTCCCGAACTCCAGCCCAATGCAATAAGACAGGAATTATGAGCTGTGAGGAAGAAAGTAACCGTCACTGTTTTTTTAGATAAAATTTGTCCCATTAGGAGAAGAAACGAAAGCAAACACCAGCACAGTCAAGATAACTCTAGTATAAATGTGCTCAGGAAGGGGACTGGATAAAAGATCCACATAGATCCTGTCTCCTGACACACAAATCTCCAGTGCTTCTTTGACAGTTCATTGTCACCATGCAAATGCCTTCCTCTGCATCTCCTTCCCTGCTAGAGACCTTCACCCACCTGTATTAGGGGCCAGGCATTCTCAGGTCCCTGGGAAAGAGCATAACAAATAGACAGGAAACCCTGTCCGCATGGCTCCTCCCTGAGGGGCACAGGTAACGGGAGCACCACACGGAGGGGCACTTAGTAGTGACCTCACCTACTGGAAAAACACCCCAAGAGTAAACAGAGAGGGCGCTGGTGGAGAGGGCTGGGGGCTCCTCTGAGACCGTGGAGGTCCGCAGCGTGCAGGGCTGCAGCAGCACTCGGGCAGGTGTAGAAATGCAAAGGCGGGAGCTGCAGGTGCGTGGTGTGGTCCAGCAGCCCGGGGCAGCAGCCCATTTGCAGCAGTGAGAGGAGGGCAGAGGGGAGCAGTGGGAGGAGACCCCCTAGGAATTCAGGCCACGGTGAGGATGCCATCCCAGGGCTGGGCAGAGGAGGGACATGGGTTCTCTCCATGCTCAGGTCGGACCCTCTGTTCCTCGTGGCCACGCTGGGACACTTGCCCCCTCCAGTACGGAAGGCCTCCACCTGCAGTTAGGATTTTTGACTTTGTAGTGGTGCAAAAGTGATGCACACGCGGGAGATGCCCTACTCTGAATCTTGAACCCTGGTCTTCCTGGCTGGCAGCTGTGCACCGAGCTCTCTCACAGAGTTGGGCAGGGGCAGGGGCTGAGGTGCCACGCTATGTGACCACACCACTGGGCACTGTGCTGCTGGGCAGGGTCGCTCACTCAGTACGTTTGTGACCTGGGATATTTTCGAGTTGTGACAGGCTTGTCGGTGATGGGCCTGCTCTGAGCCGAGCATATCTGTGTTTCCCTGTGGTCAGTGGGTTCTTGTCCAGCCTCTTGGGCTGTGACCCTCCGGGCTTTCCTTGGCTCCTTCCTCTGCTGTTACTGCACCCCAAGCCCATCCACTGGACCTCTTGGTCTCACCTTTCCCGTGGCACTCTTGTCTCCTCTTCTCAGGTCTCTATGCCCTGCCTGGTGTAATCAGCTCCTCCTGGTCTCCCCAGTCACCTTGTCATCTCCAGTGCAGCCCTGTGTGTCCCAAGACCCCAAACTCAAGCGATGTCTTCTGTGCACTCAGAACTTCCCACCTCATTGAGAACAAACTGAAACCCGCTCTGAGGGTTCGGGTGACAGGAGACCCACTCTGTGCCTTCGGATCCCAACTCGCGCAGTGCAGTTTGCTCTGAACCACTGGCCACCTGGCTGCTTCTCAGACACGGGGCACCATCACTCCCGAGAGCGTTTCAGGTCGGTTCCCCTGCGAGGCTGTCCCCGCCATTGCCTGGGTTCACCTGCTGCCTGGCCCGCTCAGAGTCACCGTGAAGGGAAGGCACCACTCCTGACCTTAGTAAATGCATTTCCCGTAGCACCAGGTTTGAAGTAGGCAAATTCTCCATAAGGCAACCCACCAGATCCACGCAATTCTCCCCGAAAATTTGATAAAACTCCGGTACCACTTGGCAAACTCATTTTCAGGGTTGCAAAAGAAGTATCCTTGAAATTCCTTGAATTTTGCTTACTTTTAAATTTTGAATGAGGCAAAAAAAAAAAGAGTTGTTCTACAAGATAGGAAACTGGTGTACAGTGCTGGAATAATTAGGCAGGAGTGCCGTTGCTGTCATAAACTAATTAATTGAACGGCTAAGGTGGGAGAGGACAGTCACGTGAATATCAGTTTTCATTTTCCGGCAGGTGCTAAAGGCGGCATTTCAAAATTCATGGAGGAAGGTAGACCGTTAAATAAACTCCACAGGAGCAAAGATCTAACCATATAAGGTAAGACAATACAAATAATGGTGACATTGACCATTAAATGCTAAATATTAAAATAAAACATGAGATATTAGAAGAAAATGAGCGAGTTTACTAGGATCATTTGGCACACAGTTGAAAGCCTTTCCTAAATGAGATGCAGAATTTGGGAGCCACGCGGTATGAGGAATGAGACATACAGAGAGATCTGGCCTACTTGAAAGGCACATAAAATCTCTGAACGACGAAAGACAACGTGACCAAAATCAGAAGAAGTCTGTCTGAGCCGAGGAGGAGAGCGGGCCCAGTCTGGCTCGGTTCATTTTCATCTGCAGAAATACACAGTAACAGAGGACAATGTAGAAAATCGATTTCACAAATAGTCATGGGGATGAAGTTGGGGTGCTAATGAAAACCCTTCGCTGAATGAATCTGCGTGTTGTACACGGGCAGGACCAGACGCTGGCACGCACTGGGGCGGACGCCCTGCTCCGGGCCCAGGCTGGGTCGGGTGTGGCGGGAGAGCAGCTCTCTGGCGTCCTGTCTCCGTGCCAGGCCCAGGACAGGAAGAGGAGGAAAACGCCGCCTGGCCAGCTCCACGGAAGCTCCAAGCTGTGCCGCGTCCGTCGGGGCCTGTCCAGGGCGCCGTGTCCCGGGCCTTCAGGGTCCTGCTTCACCTTTCACGGGCTGCTGCTACTAGGTGATGAGTCCTGGGACGGGAGCCCTGGCTGGGAGGGTCCCGTGGGTGGGGCTGTTCTGTGGGCCCCGCGTGCTGCTGCTGACACAGCAGTGTGGACAGGGAGGACGTGTTCATGCTCAGTGTCCACCTGTGTCCTTGCATGGCCTCTGCCCCTCTATCGTGGCCGCTTTGCTCATGGCCCCGCCGTGCAGGCCATGGGTGGCTGAGGAAGGAGGTATAGACTGTGGCATCTTGTCCCCCTGGTCATGAGTCATCTCCTCCGGGTGTGGCCTTGGTTGAGCATCACTTGTGACACACGTATTGGTTTCCACCGAGCTGTCCAGCCACAAAACCATATCCTCAGCGACCTTCAGGGTTCCTGGGAGTGACAGCCCACAGTGACAGCAGGTCCACCATCTGAGCCTCCGGAAATCAGACACCCTGCTGGGAGCTCTGCCTCTGTGTGTGTTTCCTCAAATCGCCATCCTGCGGGACACCCTGAGCGACGCTGCCCTGCTGCTACTGGCCACCTTCAGCCATGACTTGATACTGCACAAAGCAATCTGCAAACCGGGTGCAAGCTCTGTTCTCCCCAGCCGGCTGGTTGTAATCCTGGGTGGCCTCAGGCTGAGGAGTCAGCCTAGCAGCTGCTGGGTGAGCCTAAGGCCCCTGCTCACCCCCGCGCCGTGCAGATCCGCCCAAGCATAGTCACATATCTGCACCTACCTGACCATGGACAGCTGCTGTCCAGGCCCTATGTGTGGCTGGATTTCAGGAGAGGAAAGAGCCACTGGGTAGGGACAGAAAGCGGGAGCCTGGGCACATGGTGAAGGGGCAGGGGCAGGGGCATGAGAGGGCAGCATCACTGCTGCTTTCCCTATGATCTGGCTGCAAAGTCTGGACCATGAAGGTTGAGATGGACAGGTCTATTCACACCTTTGGACATTGTCTGTCATTTGCAGACAGTGATTTGCAGGGAGACGTGGCAGGGACCAGACCCTTGCGTTGCTTGTAATGGACCCTGTGGTCATTAACCCCAAGTGTGCACAGGGGACGTCAGGGGAGAGCCAGGGGAAGACAGTGGAGGTCCTGCCCTCCTGAGTCTGCCCTTCTGTGTCTCTGGCTCTCAGTGGCTCCCTGAGAAGGGGAGGTAGCAGTGGGCATCAGAGGTACTGGGGCCCATGCTGTGACTTGGCCGAGTATTCCGGGCGGCTGGGAGGCAGGTCTGAAGATGTTGACAGTAAATCGTTCACACCTGCTACTCCCATGTGGCGCCAGAGAAACAGGACCTTTTCATTTGTACTCTGAGAAAAGGCTTCCAAGTATGAGTATTCTCATCCTAAATCACCCTGCTTAGTGCCGGCTGCAGAGAACAAAACGAGCAAGCTGTTGGCCGGTTCTTGCTGAGCAGGGGTGTTGGAAAACCCGCCCATTAGTGGAGGTGCGGGATTAAGGGTAGAACGCTCTTCCCTGCAGCTCCAATCACTCAGCGATTGGCTTTAAATGGGATCTGGGTCTCCTCTCAGAATAAGAGCAGTTTCATAGAACTGTGCTTGGTTGATCCCCCGAGGAGGTCAGGCGCCAGCAGAGAGGTGCCGAGCCTGCCCTGCTCCTCCTGGCCCATCTCCGGGGAGTGAGGGGCTGAGCCACCCGCCTGCCACGGTGAGGGTGTTCTCTGAGTGCCTGGGAGAAACTGAGGCTGAGCTCCCCTGACTGCTGGCATGAGTCACGCTTAGGTTACATTTAGGAAGAGGGACACTGGATGGTGACAGCGGCCTGTTGCTGATGGTTCTCAAGGATGACGAACCTTTTAGAGCTTTCAGTGACACCAAGAGCCTGCTGTGGCATGCGTGCTGTAGGTTCGCCACCACTGGTTCAGGTCAAACCAGGGGTTTCAGATGGGAGGGAACCTCCCAGAGGCCGAGTCTTGGTCACTGTGTCCCTGAGGGGGAGGTTGTAGACCTCAGCTTCTCTCCTTTGCTTCCAGGGCCTGGAGTCAGTGAGCCATTGCCCTGCCGCATGCTCCTGCCCTGAGGTTCTGCTGAGCCAGTGGCCCAGAGCAACAGGACCAACTCACCCTGGACCAGACCCTCGAAAACATAAGCCAAAATAAACCTCTGCTGATTATCTTAGTTGATTATCTCAGGGTATTTGTCACAGTATCGGGAAGCTAACAGTGCGTGTGTTTGTGTGTGTGTGTGTGAGCACAAATGTGCAGGTGCTTGTGTACAACCTTCCTGAGCACTTACAGATCTACCTAATTTAATGACCTCCTGTTTACCAACTATTCAAGCTGAATGCCCTTCTCCCTGCACTCAAATTAACCTGCTTTCAGACTTAAGACTCGGGGAACATGAGCTGCTGCTTGACTTATGGTGGCTTCTTCTGCTCTGTGTTCTGTGATACATTATGAGAATTGTGCAAATTGTTTGTAAGGGGTTGTATTTTCTCATTGATATTATTTTCTTTTATTCGATTTTGGTTTCATTCTGTCTTTTATTTTTAATAAAAAATGAAAGTTCAAAACAAGAATTATGCAAATAAAAGCAAGTCATCAACTTGGAATTTCCCTTGACCATTCTTTGTTCTGACTGTTGTAGTATACAATTGCTCACTTAGCGACCGAGTCACTGAACAGTCTCGTCTCTGCACATGCCCCAGTGGTTGAACGAGGAATGCAAGGCTGTGGCTTCTCGCTAGCCTTTTCCCCCTGGCCCTTACAGTAACTTTCTCCTGGTGGCTGTCACCTGGCTGAGTGGGCAGATGTGCGCCCCACATTATGCCCCTGAGTGGACTCCTATCCTGGCTGCTACAGCCCAGCAGTGGGAATGGGAAACAGTGGGATCTGTAGCCTTTCTCAGCATAGTCCGCATGGGGGACAAGGAGGGGACAGAGCGACTTCTGTTCCTAGCTGCCATTCAGAGTCCCCCTGCAGGACTAGTGACTGCACCAAGTTTCCCACTCCAGACAAACGGCTCCTCACACACTGGGACATTTAAGTCTCTGAGGGCCTTGACTCTCCCTCATTCATAGTGGGGTCTCCAAGAGGGGACGCTGGCACCCCAGTGGTTTCAGTCGCTGTGTGCAGGGCTCTGGGATGAAGCCTGCAGGTGGCTCCAGTGGGATTGACCCTGTCCTGGTGCAATGAGAGTTTTAAATGCCCGGGGTGAGAACCCCGCTAAGCATCTGTCTTCCCATGAAACCTGCCTGGAGCCTGAAGCTCCTCTCCCGACCTTTCTCAGTAAATCGGAGCTTTGGCTTCATGTAAACCCTGAGCAATGCATCGGCTGCCCTGACATTGTGCCCTGGGATTTCAATGCTATCTCTGCCTCCCGCAGACCCGATACAGATGCATGGTGGATGTCCCCAGCCAGGTGAGGTTAGACTGAACCAGCCTTACCTCCCCCTGCCCTTTCATCACTCTCAGAGGCCCTGTGGAGGCGGGGGACCGTTCTTCCCCGCTGCTCCCCGCCTCGGCTCCAAGCACCCGGCAGAGGTGAGCTGTGACCCAGCTCTGCCCTGGGGACACTGGCCCAGGGAGGGCATGGGCCTTACAGTGTGTTGACGCCTGCTCTCTTCCAAGCTGTAGGCTGGACCTGTGTGCATCTGGCAGGGAGCACAGTGGCCGGGACCCCGCTGTACCACTGACCCCCGCAGTGACCTGGGCTCCTGGGGAGCAGCAGAGACAAGCAGAGTCCCTGGAGCCTGGGGCTCAGAGGACTGCAGAGAGCCCCAGACCCCGCTTCTGCAAGACCCCGCATTGGTCCAGAAGCTCTGAGTCACAGCACCTTGTCTGTGAAGCAGCGAGAAGAGGGATAGTGAACTGTCAGGCGTGGGAAGTTTGTGCCCTGATCTGGCCGTGTCCTCTGCAAGCCCTGGAGCTAGTTCGCCGTCACCCTGATTTATACTTGAAGCAACTGAGGCTCAGGCAGGTTCACGATCCATCCCAGTCCCCAGGGCTCACAGGTGGTGGCCGCCCACACCTCCCCCTGCAGCCTCTGCCGGGCGCTGCACACCTCCGGGGCTAGGGCGATGGCACACAGTGGGTATGAGAGTGTGGAGGTGAGTGGTGGGGACTCACTCTGCACATGCCCCATGCAAAGCCTGTTGGGGCAGGGGTGGGCAGGGCAGGGCAGGGCAGGGGGGCTGCTTAGACTGCAGCCTGCACCCCCCACCTTGTGCATGGATAGGACCTGGGTCTCTGTGTCTCCAGCCCCCTTCTCGCTGGATGGCGCTGCTGGACCCGGGTCTGGCTCGGCATGGGGTATCAGCGGGTTCTGAGTTCCAGGCACTGCCAGAAACACTTTGCATGTGAAGTTTATTTGTTCAACACTAGGACAAATCCTGCAGGGCTGAGGCCACTGGAGAGAGGGACAGTGATGCTGTCCAGAGTCTCTGCTCTAGCAGTTTCCTTGTCCTCCGTGCCCATGGGGCAGGCTGAAGCCCTTACTCAGGCAGGGGGCGGGCCTAGTGCTCTCACGGGTCTCAGCAGAAGTAGCATGGAAAGGGTCCTGGGAAAGGGTCTGCTGGTCAGGAGGGGTCAGCATTGTGGACAGTGGCCCCTGCCCATTCTCCTAGGTTCTTCAGGGGTCAGGGCTGCTTCTCAAAAATACGCAGGGAGTCCAGATGTGAGTTTTCACACAGAGGGTCCAGCTGTAGATTTGGGCTGCGCCTGGGGTTCTGCCCAGTTCACCTACTCCTGGGACCCACAAACCTGCCTTTGGACCTTACCCTTCTCTCCTCAGCCCCTAGACAACTGTCCCAGCTCCTGGGTTCTCCCTGATGATGACTCTGTGTTGTCACTGTCATGCTTCGACCTCCTGTCCTCTGTGGCTCCTCACCCAGCCTTCAGACTCCTGGCCCTAGCCCAGCTGGACCCTGTGCCCCTCTGGGCCCAGCAGAGAGCCTGGAGCAGAGTGTGACCTGTGTCATGCTGGTCTCTGGTCTCTCGCTGTCCTGTGTGACCTGTGTGGTGCCTGTGTGAGCTCCTGACTTCTGTGCCAGGACTGCGTGAGGACTCGCTGGCCACCGCTTTGGGAAGCTGCTTCCTGTATAATCATGTGTTCATCAGAGTTCTCTGGGAAATCCAAGCCTCTGTCCGCCCATCCATCAGCTGGAGGTGTCTGGTACTCACAGTGGGATTTTTCTTTTCCCAGTAGCTGTCTGGCACGATTGTGGGCCGGTACATCCAAGTCCGAAGTGTGTAAGGTAGGGCAGCCGGCAGGAGCCCAGGAGTGAGGCTGCAGTCCGGAGTTGAGATGCAGGCTGGAAACACAGGCAGCTTCCAGCTCTGCAGTCCTGAGGCAGAAGAGCATTTTCTGCAGGAACCTTGAGCTTTGCGGCCGAAACCTTCTGCTGGTTTCCTGGGGCCCACACTCGGCTCGGAGTCAGCTGCGGGGCCAGAAGTCACCTGGTTGCCAGCATCAGTCACATCTAGAATACCTGTGCTGCCATATGACTGGCCGGATGCTCGATGGCTCAGTCCAGGTGACAGACTGCATCCACCAGCACGAGACCTGGAGCCCCGAGACTTCCCCTGGGGACGAAGCGCGCTAATTTTGGCTGTTATGATTTGCTCTCAGCAACCCAATACCAATACTCGGTGTCCACTGAATTGTTTAACACACTGAACAGGCTTTGCAAGTGTACAGCAAATTAGGTTATTGATACTGAGGATCCGGTACCAACCGCACACAGCATTTCAGAGAAAACCTGATCTATCTGGGCTAAGATTTAGTAAACTCCCTGTGATTTTAACTTTTATGATTTCATTATTTTAGAAATCTTCTTAGACAAAAACGTTTTTCTTTTCTGGTAATAAAGTAAAGCCTAGAAACTTACGAGAAAGGAAGCATATTTAATGGTTTCTACTTGGAATCGTTTTCTATTCGCCTGCTTTAATTTGAAAGTGCACAGCCCCTTGGCTGGTGGCTCATTTCAGCCACTTCGAAGCACCGTCTGTGATTAGAAACTGAGAGAGTTGCCTCAAGAAATCCCATTTTCACATAATGTGATTTTCCATGGGGTTTGTGTTTCCACAGATAAAATAATTGTGGATGAAATGGGTGGGGAGAATCTGGAATTTTCCTTTTTTCTCTTTCAGGTTTGCTTATAGCAGACTCTTAAAAAGTTAAAAAAAAATCAGCAGTGTTTATATTTTTGTATGGTATTTGTTCATAGAAAACACTTCTTTCAACCTAAATCAATGCATGAGTAAAATTTCTACTTTTACCAACAAAGCACATTGCTGAGATACTGTAGAGCACTTACTGGATGCCAGCGGGGTAGAAGTGGACATTTCTAAGCTATCACATGGTCCTACAAAGCCATCTGGAAAGTGTGGCTGTCACTGGAACCAGAGCACGCTCAGAATAAACAAAGTCTTTGTTTTGGAAGACACTGGATTTTTTTAAATCAGGTATTTGTGCAAATTTTGTGACTCTATCTTACACTTTTGTATAATTGTGCCATTCGCATTCTGTTCCTTGCCTTATAATAGGGTTGGTCCCGCTCTCAGGGTCTTCTGTGGCAGAAGAGCCTCCACATGCTGTCAGGAGGCTCTGCTGTCCTCAGTACCCATGCACAGGGGGACAGACGTCCTCTTGGAGGCCCACACCCTGGAGAGGTAGAGAACGATGAGGAATTGCACTTCCAAAGAAGTTCAGAGTCTCCAAAAACCACGCATGTATATTAAGAAGTGGTTGGGTTTTAGGCTGTGTGCACTGTACAGTTTGTAAACAATCTGGCTGTTTCTTTTGCATTTACTACAAAGCAGACACAGTGTGCCCCAGACACACGGAGCTGGGTCTCTGATTTTCTCCTCTGTTGGTTTGGCTGGTGCTGGGATATGGACTCCTGCTGGATTTCTGAGGAACTGCAGATGTGTTTATAAAGGGTTGATGTTGGTGAAAAAGTAAAAGTACATCTTATTCTTGGTACCACTGTGACCTGCCACTCTGCCTTGGAGCCACCTGACTATGGACTGAAACCTTTACAAACTCTGATCCAGAATAAAACTCTCTTCCTTTAACTTGTGGGTGTCACGTATTTGGCCCCAGCAACAAGAGAAGCAAGCAGGGTACTTGGTAAGGACAAGGACCTTGTGGAACCTGTGTGACCATGGAACTCCATGTTCTAAAATCATGATAGTATGGAAACAGTTCATATTTTACCTTATACTTTTGGATTTAAAGAAAGAAAACATAGAGAAATCTCTTTGGGGAGAAAATAATCAATTGCAGGGCACTTAGCCAAGACTTCATTCCAAAATCGTGCCCTTCCGCCACGCCCGGCAGCTCTGGTGTGCTGGGTTACCCTACAGTCCCCGGGGCACAGCAAGTCCATGGGAAGAGAGAGGAGGAGTGGTCAGATTGCCCCTGCTCACATCTCACTCTGCTAATTAATTACTGTGTCCTTAACAGAACCTCCTAACCTCTCTGGGCCTCACTTATTTTATATGAAAAATGAGAAGAAGAACAGCATACACCACAGTTTTGCTGTGGAGAAGAAGTCAAATTTACATAAATATTAAAACTGTGCTTGGCACGCATCACTGCTTCCCAACCGAGTGACGAGATGTTAGGTAATAGTCCATAGGAAGCCTGAAGACACAGCAGGGTGTGGAGCAAGAAAACGCAAGAAGCCCTCCCAGGAAGTAAAGCCGTCAAGGGCAGATGTGAGTCCACTGGACAGGAGCACATGCAGAGGACCAGTGTTTGAAGAATGAATCAACAATTTTTCACAATCAGTGAAAAAAGTCAAGCTTTGAATTCAAGAAATGTTTTGAAGTTTGCAGAAAAGAACACACACAACTGGTTAGGATAAAAGTATTGAAATCCAAAGTAAAGGCGAACTATTGGCAGTCTGGTGATTCGGAAATGCTATCTTCAAAATAGCCACAGTAAGGTCGAGGGAGCTGCTTTCCGTGGTGCGAAGTGGACGAGGGTGCTGGAATCTACGGAAGCAAAGGAGCATAAATGCTGACCGACTGCGCCGGGCTCTGGAGAGATGGAGGCAGAGGGCAAATACTGCGGCGATGTTTCTGGATGCAAAACCCAAGCGGATGCAAGGCCGGCAGCTCTGCCTTGGAAGAACAAGCCCGTAGCGTCACGCAAGCAGGGAGAAAGCAGCCTAGAGAGGAGAGGAACGGGGAAGCGCGCTACCTGTGTACACTTAGATGAACGCTGGCTGAGGAACCCAGTGACTAACAAATGTATTTGTAATTCGAGGTGCAGGTAAGGGCAGGGCAGAGGTGTGCCATGCGATCAAAGGTGATGAGACCTTAGTATTTTCTCGGAAGCGTCCAAGTTTAAATTCCTACAAGGAAGTACAGCATACTGAGGCGCCTAAGAACAGAGTTCAAAGAACTGGAAGTAGGCTAAGGAGGAAGGAAGAGTGGCAAAATACACTTACCTAATCCAAAAGGAGGCAAGAGAAACCCAAACAGATGCATGGAACAAATGTAAGAATAATAGACGCAAAATCAAACATATAAACTACTCCATTTACTACAGAGGAACCAGGAATATCCCTTAAAAACATTCCAGGCTGGTGACTATAGAAAGGAAATCCCCGCTGGGTCATACTTACAAAAGACGCTTAAAACGTGAAAGTTAGAAAGACTAAGAGTAAAGTGATGGAAAAGCGGAAGCTCTGGTAATAATCAGTGAAAGAAGCTGGTGCAACCAAACGGAGGTAGATGATGCCAGTGGGGTTTCAGTCAATAAAATGTATTAGTAAAGCAGAGGGATCGTTTCTGTAATGACGAAGGAGTGAAACCATGAGTCTGTAATAACAATATCACAGGAGCTAACAACATAGATACAAACCAAATAAAGCAAAATTCATAAACAAACTGGTAAAACAGACAAATCAAAAACAGTGGAAATTAAAAAAAATTATTTCAATAATGGATCCAACAAGCAGGAAAAAAATAGCAGGCCTTCAGAGGATGTGAGCAAAATGCACAAGCATAGCCTCACTGGAATACACAGCATACTGCACCTAACACTAACATACTCACGGCGTTCAAGTGCCCCATGGACTGTTTGCAAAAGTTGACTTCAGCAGGAATGAGAGAAATTCCAAGGGCTCCCAGTGACTGGGATAATTCTACATGTGGACTTTGAGCACAGGGAAGGGAAGGTGATCAACAGAAGCCAGAACACAAGAAGGAAATCCTAAGTACTTGGGATTTAAACTGCATCATTCAGCCTTTGATCACAAATACAAAGAAAATGAAGCCAAAATGTTGAGTTAAATAATAATAAAATAGAAGGTACTGAAATTTATGGAGTGAGGCTGAGTTCATGTTTAGAAAGAAATTTATGTCTCATAGATCTATGGCTGTATCTGGATCTAGATAGCAATGTTTAGACCGAGATATATGTTTAAGCAGCCATATCTATATTTAGAGGTAGAGATACATATTGGTTTTTAATTAATGGTTTAGGTGTCTACAGATATGTATATTTAGGCACAGAAAATTTGAAAAAGATTAACAGTGTAAATGGTACATGTAAAATGCTCTGTGTAAAAAAATGCACTGAATTCCATTTTTAAGCTGTTCGTATCTTTATTTTATTTTATTTTTTGGTATATTGAGACAAGGTTTTGCTCTGTAGGTTAGACTGAGACTGAACTCACTGTGTAGTCCAGTTTGGCCTTGAACCCGAGGCAACCTTTCTGCCTCAGTCTCTTGACTGCTGGGATTACAGGTGTGTGCCTGGTGGTATTCAATTTTTGAAAGAGTAATAATTAAAAGTCAAAATTAGGAGAAAAACAGCCATTAATCCAAAATAAAGTAGGGATAGGAATAACACAATTATGATAAGGAGATTAAAGTTAAAAAATGCAAACAAGTAATGGAACAAAATCAATGAAAGGAAATACTTGATAAATAATAATAGAATTAGTAGGCTCTTTGCAAAACTAAAGGTGAAAAGGCATGAATTGCTAACGTTGGGAAAGGAAAATGAATAATTGCTCCAGTCCTACAAATTTTTAAAAGGAATATAGTGTATTATAAAAGTTTTCATTAAAAAAGGAAAACATAAATGAAATAGTTCCTATGTGAGACAATTCTTATCACAACTGACTAAAAAGAAATCCTGGCTCTGAATGGGTATATTTCTATCAAATCGGTTACACCATTATTAAGTTCTCTCCAAGTAGTCTGTAAGCATGTGCATGTGTGGAAACGTTTCAAAGACAAGAAGGAAATGACAGAAGACTGCTGCAGACTCAACCAGGGAACAGAAAACGAAGAGAATGAGGCCTGTGTGGATGTGTTTTCAAGACCTGAGAGAGACTTACAAGAATGGGAAATTGGAGGCTAACCCCAAGTAAACCTAGATGACAATTTCTAAACAATCATTAGTAAATCAAACATAGCAGCATAAAACAAGATCAAATTTGGCTCTTCCTTTACTTTTATGTTAAGAAAGCAACTAATGCATTTAATTACAGTTACAGAATAAAGAACTTCATATATTTTGTCACCTTGATAAATACAGCCCTCAAACTGGATAAATGTCATGTCCTCTAAAGGGACGAAGTACGAAGGAATAGAAGAAAATATCTGTAGGCTGATGGCCTGAATTTATCTAACATGTAAGTTCCCCACCTCCTGGATCTTGGGCCTGCCTGTTAGGAACGGGGCCTCCCAGCAGGGGCTGAGCTGCAGGTACCTGAAGGAAGCCTCATCTGTGTCACAGCCATGCCCCATTGTGGCATCACCACCTCAGCTCTGCCTTCTGTCAGACCCCAGAAGTGTTAGATGCTTACAGGAGTGTAATGGTGTTGGTATTATACACCATCAGCGTGGCGGCACACACTTGTAATACCAGCAGTCAAGAGGCTGAGGCAGAAAAGTTGCCTTGGGTTCAAGACCATTAATGGTATTGTGACCTGTGGATGGGAGTGACCTAGGGTGGGGGCTCTTTTGAATCATCCTGAAGCTCCCCTCTCCTTCTCTGGCCCATGGAAAACATTCTCTCCCTTGCAACCAGTCTCTGGTGCTGAAAAGTTTGGAGACCACAGACCTAAAGAGCACTAAGCCTTCTGCTCCCATTGTTGGAGTCTCAAGGATCAGACTTAATCTCCCAATCTAGAAACAAAGAGATTTAAAAACTCAGTAAAACAATTTAAACAGTGCTTTTCAAATATCACACGAGAGTCAAAAGAAAGCTATGATCCCAAAGAGAAGATATATAAACAAGGTGAGTCCCAAGTTAGCCTACATTTTGCCCTAGGGAGAATTTCCTTCATTTTTGTTCTCCTTCTCCCTTTCCCTTCTTTTCCTTTTCTTTTCTTTTTTTCTCTTTTCTTTCCTTTTGTGGCACTGCAGACTGAACCTAGGGTGTTTGTGTTAAGTTCCATTCCCAGACTTTTAATTTAAAACCGTTGAGACAGGGTGTTGCTAAGTCTGTAAGTTGTCTAGGTTGGGCTTGAACTTGTGATTTTTCTGCCTCAGTTTCCCAGAGTGCTGAGATTATGAGCATATGCCACCACATCCAGCCCCTGGAAGAATTTCTGGTATATGGGCATAGTCACAGGAAATACACTGACAGTCTGGGGTATGGCAGAACCATCTCAGTGGCTCCTGGGGCTTGAAGTGCGGAGACACCTTGGCTTTCTAGATAAAATTCTCAGACAGCACAGGAGATCTCTAAGAATGCACATTCAGTCACCTTGGCCTCATATTAATCATGTGTGTGGAGACTGAAGCTTCATAGGACCAGGTAAAGGATGACCAAAATTCTGTGAATGGAACAGTTCTGAGAAGTTACTCAAAGCAGGGAACCTTCAAGTTCCAGCCAGCCCAAGAGGAGAACCATAGGTTCAGTAGAAAACCTTGTGGGCATACCTTAGCGCCCAGGTTGAACTATCCCTGGGGTGAAGCTTCCTCTGTACCTTCTCTGTTAAAGCTAAAACAACCTGCAAAGGTCAAGCTGCACTGCAGGTAATGTGACTCCCAGCAAATCACTCTAAAGGAAGCTCACACAGACACAGCATCATCATGTCCAGTGTTCAGCCCAACTGACAGAGCATGGTAAAAAGCAGGGAAGTGGGGCCCATAATCAAGGCAAAAAAATCAGTCAGTGAAGACAGACCCAGAATTTATGCAAATGGTTGAAGTACAGAAATAAGAGGAACATATGAAAACTATGCAAGGAAACATGAAATATTGCCAAAATAAAAAAAATAAACCTTGTAGATGTTAAGCATATGATATTTGAAATGAGTGTCTTAGTAGATTGTATTGATAACAGATGTTTTGAGACTGCAGTAGGAAACATGGGTGGGGTTGAAGATAGCCATGGAATAGATGTGAAATGAAACAATGAGAGAAAGAAGGCCAATAAAATGAACACAGTTAACCTACAGCACAATATCAAGCAATGCCATGCATGTATAGTTTACATTCCAAAAGAGGGTAGAAGTTCAGGAAAAACATTTCAAGTGTCTGAGGCCACAAATGACCTCAAACAGAATTTGATGAAAACTATAAATTCACAGGCATAAAACTCCTCAAGTTCCAAACTTGATAAACACAATTGTGTACTTGCACAAATGTGCACACATACACACACCCAGACACAAGATATAAAGCAATGAAGTTATTGAAAATCATTTATGAAAAGAAAAGAATCAAAGACAACCAGAAAATAAAAGCAATAAATTGTAGAGAAACACAAGTAGGAAAATTACAGATTTCTTATATGAAACTATGAAGACTAAAAGACAATGGAAACACAGAGGTTAATGTGCAGAAATAGAAATGTAATCTTGAATTTAACCTATACCTACAAAAGCATCCTTCAAAAGGAAGACAGAAGAAAGACTTGGTCAGAGAAAGAAATGCAAGTGTTAGTCTCCTGCAGACTTTGACTACATGGATTTTACAGGAAGTTCTTCAGTGACTGATGCCAGACAAAAACTTGTATTGACATAAAAGCCTGAAGAAAACCAAAATGATAAATAGACACTAAATTTAAAATAACTTCCATTTTGCTCAGCTTCCCTCACACTACTGACTTTTCAAAGCAAAAAGACTATGTACAAAGCAAAAAGAAAATAATACAAGAGTATGTCTATGTGAGTGTCTTTGTAAGAGTGCGCAAATTTTCACTGAAGTGCATAGTTTCATCATGTTCTTTCAGTGTGCTATGCATAATAATTGTGCTTAAAACATAGTTAAAGGGTTCTATGGTAGATGTATATTTCTTTCTCCATTCCTCTGGGAGGAGTATACTTAACCAGTTCATTACTGAAGAGCCCACTGCAGTGGTCATTCAGCAGTGACTGTAAATGTTATTCAAGCTTACTCCCCGCCTCTTCTCAACACTGAGCACGGCAAACCCCAGGCCAGAGCTGAATCTTCAATCTGCATCCTGGGTGGAGGGGAAGATCACAACCTGACACCAGATAGAACTGGGCAACCATAGCTCAGCCACAGGCTAAGGGCAGAAAATAATGATTGTGGTTTTAAGTCATCAAGATTTTGTGGTTGCTACATGCATCATTGAGAAAAATTCTGACTGACACAGAATCTAGAGTGTAGGAGAGCAGTATCCCCGTAGCAGAAACCTAAAGGATGAGACTTCTTGGTGTAGTTTTTTCAGCTGGATAGCAGGAGACATGCAAAATTAAACAGGGGAGCCTACTGGACTGAGCAGTTCAAGAGTTGGGAAGCTCTGGCCTGTAGTAATTTATAACGCAGAGCATGTACCCAGTGAATTTGTGCCTGTGAACAGAGATATTTCAGGGAAAGCCTGTACTGATGTCTGCTGAATGTTTCTGACTACATTGCAGTGGAACTTACAAAGAAGTTAGGAACTAACAGAATGAATGGCAGAGACAGAACAAGAAAGCTGAGAAGATCTTGAACTTCAAAGGCATAGAAAATGTTTTTTTCCTAACCACACCAGGAATGTGGCCAAAAGACATACGCAGGCTGGGTCACAGACCAGTATGAATCCATGGACTCCAAGCCTTTTCAAGACACCCAAGAGAGGTGAGCCACCCTAGTCAGTTAGAATAAATGTTTCAAGTGTGGCTCCTGAGATGCCAGGTGCATTCGAAGTGCCCCTCCTAAGGCTGGAGGTGTGCAGGGTTGCTGAACCCTGCAGTCAGGAGGCAGGAGGGACCGGGAGAACGCTGTTCCTCCACACCGTGCTTCTTCCTTCAGCCTGGAAGAGGACGGATTCAGGCAGGAGCTCTCTCAGTGAGAGGCCAAGAGCTATGGACAGTGACACAGAAGCCAGGCCTGACACCTAATGGGACACTCCCTGCCCTGGGGCAGCAGACTTCAGGAGAGCCACCTGGGTTTCAGGATGGCCTCTGCTCTCCTCTCTTCCACCGCCTTCAGTGCTCCCCTTAGGGGCAGCGTCCAGCCCTAGATCCCATGGTTCTTTTGGCTCTGTGGGAAGTGAATGACTTTTGTGTAAAACTGCTAGGTTTCCAGGCAAACAGAGGCCCACCCAAGCCTGGGGTAAAAGCAGCATCTGGGCATACGAGCAACACACATGGTTGGGTCGGTCTTATGGTGTGGCCCATGGGAGGAAGGAACGAGCTGATGGCCAACAGGGGACCCTGGTGATGGAGCTGCTAGTGGGGAGAGTGAACTCTCCTTTCCCACGCTCTTCCCCCTCCCTTCTAAGGGTCTTTCTATGTATTCACTTTCATCCTGGCCATCTGACCTTCCTTGGCTCTAGATTGCGGGCACAAAGGCAGCATGGCACTTGCAGACAAAGGCTCTAGGAGACACCACAAGTTTCCTGTATCTGTTTTGCAGCATCCACTGTGAGCAGCCCGGAGCCTGGAGTGTCTGCGCCTGGGTCCTGGAATCAGAGCGTGCAAGTTCAGTCGCAGGTGGACATCACTTTCCCCGGAGCTCACTCGGCAGCCCGGATGCTCCTGTGAAACTGTTTTTCTCTGTCACGCGATACTGAGGTCCTGGAGCTCTCAGCATCACAGCGAGGAACGCCGAGTGGCAGAGACAAACCCGTGACGCTGGGCAGGAGCGCTCGCTCAGCGCTGTGTACAGGATGCGCGCATGGGCTGGGAGCAGAACACGCTGAAGGTAACCAGAAACACAAGTGAAAGGCTGGCCCAAGCCCCAGCTGGTTCCATCAGAGCAGAGAAGACCCTGGACAGGAAGGAACTAGCAGAGGAAATCACACAGAAATACTAAAACAGATTTGCCTCGAAATACTTAAGCTTCTGAAATGGAAAAACCGTAGTAAACTTCAATATCACAAATGGAATAAAATGTCTCTCACAGAAGCATCATTTCTCCTGCACATTACCGGCGAGGACCAGGAGGCGAGGTGACTCCTGTGTATGTGTTTCTGGCAGGTGGGGAAGCCAGTACTGAAGCCACCTAGCAGCCTAATTCAGGACGCCTGACATGGGCAGACTGTGCCTGTCCCTCTGGCTTGGGATCCTGCAGTTTCTATGCCCTCATGCTCCCCGTATTCGCTGGTCTGTGTGCTGAGTAGCCAGCATTATCTCATGTATTAAATTCTACATATGAAACCGCCCTCCCAGCACCAACTGCATCTTTCAACTGAATACTGAAAGCTTCTTCCAGGATTCATTGCTGTGTACAAACAGGACGGGAAAACAAAGTATTGTGAAATTAAGTTCAAGTCTCAGATTGTTCTTGCACAAGGACCATCCTGGAAATCTCATTCACCGTGGCTACACTCCATTTTCCGCAGAATCCAGACAAGGGCTACCTAAGTAAACACTCCAGGCATCTCTGCCTTGAGCTGAAGAGTCTCCCAGACAGCGGGAAGCACTTGAGAATCTTTCCTGTCGTGTCTGGCAACTCTGCTCCTGTGAAACTGGCAACTCTCAAAAACAATACTGAGAGCACAGTTTTACTTTGTTTGGGTCAAGCCAGAGATTTGTCCCTATAGCTCTGAGCGTGGCTGGCACCAGAACTGCATGGTGACCTGAGAGAGCCCATGCATGGGGTAGAGGAAATGGTCGGTGGCACACGGTCTCTGGGGGCCCCTGGGGTCCTGCCTCCTGCCCCTCACCATGATAGCATCATGGGGTCAGCCTGGGCCTGGCCTGGAACCTGGCTCCTGTAGGTGAGCTGCACTGACCAGGGTCCTCAGCAGGAGTCCTGTGGGGATAGTGGCTCCCCATCACTGCAGGGTGGACAGCTCTGGTGTAGGGAGGAGGGGTCCTGGGATGAGCACATGGCCATCACACATCCTGGTGGACAGAGAGCCCAACAGACCCGAGTCTGCAGTCCAGGGAGTCTGGGTGGGTGCCTAGTCTGAGGTCTGCAGAGCAGAGCTGTGCTGACGGTGAGGTACGCTCATCAGAGTGAGTACACAAGAAGCAAGCACTCTGGGCTTCCTGGGTGACCTGGGTGACAGGCACAATTATGCAGCAGGAGTCTCCCAGGCTGTCCCACTAGTCAGAGAGGTCCTCTGCACTAGAGTGAGGCAGGGTGTCACCCACAGATGGCAATCTTTGATAACCTCTGGTTCATTCGTGATCCACAGCTAGTGCCCCTCCCCCTCCTGAACACTTCCTGGGACTGAGATTTTCCAGCAGCTAGAGGCCACCGGATGCTGGGAAAGCAGCTGCCTGTCTTGGGCAGCTGAAGGGAAATCAGGAAAGATCCTCTTCTCGCTGAGTGCTTTGCATAGGAAATGGGTGTCCTTGCATCTGGGCTTCCCATCAATCACCTGCTTCTGTCTTTGCCATCATTTCCCTTCAGGGACCTCTGAAAATAGCCCGAGCTGACCAGTCTTGGCACTGTCTTCAGCCTGCACTTGTCAGGAATGTGATGTGACAGGTGGGGTCAGAGCAGCTCAGTGACGGATTTCCAGCCAAACGAGAACTCACATTCCAAGCGCACAGGAACAGCCCTAGCGAGTAGGGTTCCTGGGTGATTTGGGTGATTTGACCAGGTTCCCCCGGGGACCCCAACATATCACAACATGTCATAGCTTCCAGTGGGCTGTGCCTGGCCACCACCAGGACCACAGGAGCAGAGACCTCCCACTGAGAGCAGGGGTGGCCCAGGACAACTCAGGATCATGGAGGAATTCACAGTGGGGACATCGGCAGGGTCAGGGTCAAGGTGGCCATGCTCGGCTCCCAAGCTCCTCGCTGACCCGGAGAGACCTGACTATTCTGGAATCCAAACTCTCCAGGATGGCCGCGCTGGGCCTCTCAAAGACCCTGTATGGAGACACAGCTCCCTTCCAGTGCCAACCCTGCCACCTCCCCCTGAAGGGCCTCCCAGGCAAGGGCCAGGACCTCACTGACGAGCAGGTGACAGGCCCAGCTCCAGGAGACCCCGGAGAAGCGGCGCCATAACCCAGCCCCAACCATGCAACCACCCTGGCCACCTGGCCACGCTGCAGGCTCAGCTGGCCCTCTGCGCCTGCCCCTCCGTCCATCCAGGCATCCGGCTCTGGGCGGTTCACACACAGTTGTCCCTCCTTGTCCCAGGCTCACAGGCCGTGACACATGCTAGACGCTGAAGCTGCAGGTTGCATAGGCTGCGCTCTCTCCTGCGTTACCGCCGGGGGTAAGTGTAATTCATGAATCAGGTCTGGGCAGAAGCTAACAGAGTAGAGAGATGACCGTGAACGGCCTCTGCTTCCTGCCCACGGGTCCCACGCAGGAGTCCCTGCCTCCTAAGACTAAGGAGCCCTCACCGCGCACTGCGGCTGTGACTTGGCCGTGTGTGGTGCTGCAGCAGTCACAGCTGGGCTTTTCCCTCCTGTCCTCAAAGTGTGATGACCAAAGGCCGCTCTCACCATAGAGGTCAGCAGCTTCTGTGCACGCTTTTCCCTTCAGCCAGTGGAGAACTCGCAGCGTGCTGTGCTCAGGAAATGCTTGGCAGCTCCCTGCTGGGCCTGGGGGCCGCTCTTCCCGCCGTCCCAGCCATGCCTCTGTCCTTGCCCTTCAAAGGACAATCATGGCTTTGTCCCACAAGAGGCAGCACCGACAGCCTCAGTCCAGCTGCTGCCGTATTCACCAGCACGTGCGGCCAGCACTGCTCTAATATCCAGAACAGGCTTTGCCGCTACCCCGCAAAGTGATCCCTCCCTCCCTTCCCACCCACCAACCACCACTGCCTGAGCTTCTGCTCTATGGATTTGTCCTTTCTCCCTTCCCTCAAAGCAGGAGTGCGCACTGAGTGGCCTGTGTGAGTGGCTTCTGCCACCTAAAAGGAGGCCTTGCAGGCTCATGCTCCGGGTAATATGTATCAGTGCTTTGTTGCTCTTCCTGACTGAATAATACCCCACTGTGTGAATATACAAAGTGTGCTGAGCCTGCTCGCTGGGTGAGGAGCGCTTGGGTGGGGTTGCTACTAGCATTTTGTTATGCTGCTTCCAGAGTGCCTGTCTGGGCTCCTGTGAGAACACGTTTCCAGGCATCTGTGACTCCTGGGTCCTGTTGGGACCGTGTTTGGCATGTCTTTGGAACTTTGCATGGCATTGCTCCGCCCCAGCAGGGCACGGGGCTCCAGTCTCTCCTCGCTGTGTTTGTGGATTCACTGCATTGTTTTAACTTATGATGGGCGTGAGCTGGGGCCTCACACCCAAGATGCAGGGTTTCGATGGCACCCGTTTTAAATGCCCACGGCTCCCCGACTCTGTCGCAGTCCCCACCTGCCTGTCCTGCTCTGTGCCCACGCATGTGCCCTATGCAAAGCGATTGCGCTCACCTGCAGTGCACGGGCACAGCCACGCGCTCCCCTCTGCCGCTGGCCTCTTGGGAACGCACTCACACCCATAGTCCCCCCACCCCACCTGCCACCCTGCCGCCTGCACCCCTTTCCCTCGCTCTGGCCAGGCCCCCAGGACCCTGCGGCTCTGGGATGCAGCGCCTGCTGCAGGGCTGAGAGGCCGTGGAAGAGGAGGTGGGAGAGAAGCGCTCGCTGGATGCACCTGGGCCACAGCGGCAGAGGCTGGTCCCCTGGGGCTTCAGCACCCTCGGCCTGGTGAGCGGGCTCCGGGATGGGGACTGTCCTAAGGCAGAGGCCAGGCCCTGCTGAGGCCTCAGCTGTCAGACGAGGCCGATGCCCACTGCCCCCCACGGGTCCCGATCCCAGCAGCCACGCTCCACTGTGGCTCCTCTGCCTTCACAGTTCCCTCCACCCACTGTGAGCTCCAGTAAGGCAGAGACTTTCATTTCTTTGCTTTGTATGAAATTTGTCTCTTGTGATTTATTGATTTTCTTAAAAGAAAGGCAAATCCATTTAAAAAAAAATTTTTTTTTTTTGCTGCTTATTTCCAGACACTTGAGTCTGGGACACACAGAGCAAGGGTTCTGTTGAAAGTGTTCAGAAATGTTTCCAACTCAAAATCAATAAAAGTACACGGAGATAGATGGCTTAATGTGACAGGGAACAAATGTAGAGAGGGACGTCAGCCTAAGCTTTGTGACCTGAGGGCAGGGCGGGGAGGCCCAGCTGCCGCCCGGTGTGAATGAGTGTGACACGGGGACTCATGCTTGGGCCAGGGCTGGGCAGTGGGGAGCAGCACACCGCAAACCAATGCCCACTGCGTCTAGGAAGCCCAGGTTCACGGAACAAATAGGACCCTGGAAAGTGAGCAGCAGCCAGCAGACAGGGAAGAACCCCACGTTCCATGTCCCCAGGTCAGGGGGCATACTGTTCTCTGTCCTCTCCAGGATAGAACTTGGGGTGCTGGGACCCAGGCAGCCCAGGACTCGGGCAGGGATGGTTCATCCCGTCATGCCCTCCTCGCTCAAGAAGCGGAAATGATCTCCTCAGATGGAAGACTCAGAACCCACAGGTTCTCTTCTATTTGATTTCTCAAGCTCCAGCCCCTTGGGGACAGTAGCAGCAGCTGTCACTGGACCTCCTAGGAGCCACACACAATAGTGCCCACCTGGATGTCACCTTGGTGAGCTACAAACATCTGAGAGGTAGAGCAGACAGACAGGGCTCCCAGAGCAGACCCTGGGCTGGCTGCTGGGTGTGGGCAGGAAAGGCAGATCTGGACAGAACCACAGAGGCCTGGGAAACAAAACTGACCCCCAACTACAGCTAGTCCAGAGAGGGCAGTGAGGGACGCGTGGCCTGAACTTAGCAGGTCAACTGCCTGTGTAAACAAAATGCTGGCCTTCCGCAGTCTCCTAGAGCCTCAGCCCAGCACAGCCAGATGTCCAGGACACAATCCAAAGTCACTTGGCACTGGAAGGACCAGGAATGTCTCAATTCTCACCAGAGAAAGGAAATGCAGAGACACAGCTACCAAGATCACACAGCTGCTGGCATCATCTGACAAGGACTTGAAAGCTGCAATTGTGACAATACTCCAACAAGTCAACACAAACACCTTTGAAATCAGCCAAAAATCAGAAAATGCAAATTGAAAGTTCAAAATAATCACAGAAAATAAAAAACAGGCTCAACGGCGGAAGAGAGATGGCAGAGAAAAGAATCAATGCGCACAGGGATGGAGAGCTGAGACCATCCCGTGTGCTACACAAAGATAAGGATTAGAACAAATGAACAGAATCCCAGGGGCTGAGGGACAGCGGCGAGGGGCCTGGCTTGTGCGTCCTTGGAGTCAGGTTAAGGAGCAAGGGTGCGATTGATGCTGGAAAACACAGTCCAAGAAATATTCGCTGAAAACCATCCAAATTTGGGGGAACATATAAACGAACAGAATCACAAGGCCTGGCAAACCCCGGAGAGAATAAGCCCCAGTAATCCACGCCTAGGCGGATAATGAAGCCGCCACGCTCAGCATGTGGGGATTATTGGAAGCAGCCAGGAAGAATGGTGCCTCCCAGACTGGGGAGAGCGGGCAGGTGACTCTGATATCTCACTCGGAGGGAGCCATGGAGGGAAGACGAGGTGGCCTAGTGGGTTAACTGTGCTGGAAGGGAGGAGTTGTCACCCCAGAACTGTCTATCCTTGGGAAATGCCTTCAGGAATAAAATGAAATGAAGACGTTCTCAGCAAAAGAGAAATCTGAGGATTCATCACTGGCAGAGTGACTCCCAGAGGGTCCCTGGAGGAAGGGCTTTGGCCAGAGGGAAGGGCGGCATGCGCACCAGCTATGTGTCTCTGTGTCTGGTTCTCTAAAATACGCTGGAAGACAGAGAGGGGAAGAACGTGCCCTTGTCCCGTGGGCTTTTTGCAGATGCTGTGTAATATCCAAGTCGATCACCGTTAAAGAGCGGGCCGGGCCTCCTAGGCAGGTCAGCTGTCTTTGACCCACGTGGCCAGATGAAACATTATTTCTAAGCAGATTGTAAAAAGCTTTGCTAAAAGATTGTAAAAAGCTAAGTATGTTGGCATCTCTGGCTTTTAAAATTAATCTATGTGAAGTGATGTAGCGAAAGAGAGAGAGAGAGAGAGACTAAAAATGTCCATGTCGCCCAAGAGGAAGCAGGAAAAATGGATGGAACAAACAGAAAACAAGCAGCAATGTGGCAGAGTTAAATGCAAATATATTAATTATTGGCATTAGCAAAAGTGTTCTGCAGACACCATAAGACAGGGGCTATCAGAGCTGTTAAAATAGCAAGAATTTCTCACATTCTGCCCAGCAGGAAATTACTTCAAATAATGGCACAGGTATTGTAAAAGAAAAAGATGAAAAATTTACCCACCTGATTTTCAATTCCAAAAGTGGAATCGGGTATATTAATATCAGACCAGATGGACTTCAGAGCAATAAACCGACGTGGGTAAGTCAGGAGCACAGGTAATGCTTGGCGGCTGGCTCACCAAGGACACGGAGTAGTTCGAGATGTGTCTGCGTCTGACAGACAGCTTGGAAATGAGTGGCCCAAAGGGAGAGACAGAAAGGAAGAACCGGTGAGTCCCCACGGTCCCCAGGGATGGCAGCGCTCCCGAGGGAGGAGAGGTGGTATCCACGACGGCACACACTGCCTTCAACCCTGCGCTGTGTCCTGTGGCATGTTCAGGGCACTGCTCAGGAAGGGCGGGACATGCACTTCGGATATGCTTGGGACCCTCATGCAGGAAGATCACACTGTGTGTTTTCTGATCTTAATGGAATTAAACTAGAGACCAAAACAAAACACATTCCTAGAAAAACACGAAACAAAAAAGACGAATAAATAACAATAGCAAAGAGCCCAAAACACTGACAATATAGGCCTTCAAAACAAGGTGGTAGGAGCGTGGCTGTTATTTTACATAATGATCTTCAAGAGTTCCTCAGGTCACCAGACAATAATACGCACAATTGTCCCAATCCTACGAATGTTAACTATTTTGTTCCAAGAACTTACAGAGTTTGTAGCACAATCATCTTAGCTATCCTAAGTGTGTTTATATAATTTTAGATATTTTTTCTTCTCCCTTCATTTTTCTTTTTCCCATTTCCCCTGAGATATTATTTTTCCCCTTTAAACCAATTCTTATCCTTTCACTGTATTTAAGTTTTTTGTATCTTCTGTACTCATACCCTTTTTACACTAGGGAGACACTATGGTATTTACACATGTGAGTTTGATTTATTTCACTTATGAGTATGGTCTCGAGTTGCATCCATTTACTTGTAAATAGCTCAATGTGATCATTCTTTATAGCTGAGTAGTACTCCATTGCATAAAAATTCCACATCTTTTTTATCCATTCCTCAGGTGATGGGCATTTCCCTCTAATACAGAAAGGATAGCTATACATGTAGAGACTCATGCATGTGTAGAACTTCTCCTAAACAGTTTATGAGAATCAATTATATAATGCATGATGAAATGAACAGCTACTTTGAAAAAAAAGAGACACTAAGGTACCCAGTGCTGATTCTGTAGCATCAGGATATAAAATCCAGCAATACTATTATTCCTTGTTCAGAATGATTTTAGTCTGTTTTGTTTTGTTTAATTTCAACATACATGAAGGTATGGACAGCTATTTTGAAGAGAACAAGAGACATTATAGCAGTCATTGTTGACTTCCCTATTGTCTGGTCTTGAAGGCTTAAAATGCCTTCATCATCCTGTTCTGATCAGTTTTATACTATTCTGTTTTGTTTGAATTCATTGTATGTGAAGATATGGACAACTATTTAGAAGAAAACAAGAGACATTATGGTAGCCACTGTAGATCTCCTGTTGTCATGCTTTGAAATCTGTGTCACTTACATCGTTTTGCTTCTGATCTGCTTTGTTCTATTTTGTTATGTTTAATTTTACCCTCTTAAAAAAAAATAGAGACCAGCAATAGAAAGTCAACAGGAACACTTGGAAATTAAAGCCTGCTGCATAATATTTGTATCACAGAACAAGTCTCAAGGGAAATTAGAAATGCTTTTACCTAAACAAGACGGAAAAGGAAACATACCAAAATTTAAAGAATAGAGCTGAAACTGTGCCTAAACAGAAATTTAAAGTATTAAATGCTTATATTAGAAAATACAAAAGGTCTCAAATGATTAAGCGTCACCTAAGGAATGTGGGAGTGAGGAGAAATAAATCCACGGTAAGCAGAAGTATGTGGTGAGAGCGGGAATCAAAAGATTGACAACAAAAATATCAAGGAATCAAGAGCTAGTTCTTTGTAAAGATCAATAAAATTTATGCACCTCTAGTAGGACTGATTAATCAATACGGGAAAGAAGCTGGAATTAGCAATGTCAGGAATGAGAGTATTCTTTAAATGAAAGGCTCACATCCTGCAGACATCCACGGGATAAGAAGGGCATGTGACAGACAACTTACATTCCACAGCTTAGGGCCAAGTCCCCGGAAACCAAAACTGTCACAGTTCACCAAGATGAGTCAGAAAACCTGAGGCGCCCTGTAGCTCTTAAGGAAGCTGGGTTTGTCGTTAAAACCCTTCTGGGACATAAATCTCCAGTCCCAGGAGGTTCCCAGACAAGGTCTGCCCACGCGCGCGTGTGTGTGTGTGCACGCATGTGTGTATGTGTGTGAGTGCGTGTGAGAAGGACATACATCTGACCTTATTTCATGAGAAAAACAAGACTGTAATACCCAAAGCAGACAAGGTACGTGCACACACACGCACAAAAGAAAGAAACGAAAGGAAAGAGAGAAAAGAAGAGAAAGACAAAAAGAAGACAGAGCCGCACTTTGGGTCAGTGTTGTTCACACATGTGTGACTGCAGGCCAGGCCAAGCGCAGCCGGAAGCAGGACCGAGAAGCAGGCTGTGTACTGACTGCCCTGCTGGGCTTCACTAGGACCTCTCCTGCTCTCCGGGAGGGGCAGAGCCCTGCCCCAGCAGGCTTCTGGGCTTTTAAAGGGAAAGTAAGTGGGGCGGGGCATATGCAAATGTGGTGCATGTGATTGGAGAGTTGGGTGACAGTACGAGTTGTTATAGCTCAGGTTCGGTTGTGAAGCTATCAGTTATGCAAAGACAGCAAAGATCACCTCATGCTACCTTGCCGGGCCATTGGCCTCATGAAAGCAGTGACAACAGGGCTTAGGCAAAGAAAGGAAGGTCCTGTAATCAGGCTCGGCAGGCATTCTTGGCAGCTTTCTTAGCAGGCTTTTGTTTAAAACTTTAAATTCCCCTTCGTGAAGATATATATCTTCAACAACAGACTAGCAACTTGGATCTGGCGGTACACATCTCTCCATCAGTGAGAGTTTGTTCTGGGAATTCAAAACGGGGTCAATATTTAAATAAGGGCATTCCTAACTGTTCAAGGAGCAATACCACAGGATCCTATCAATTGGTACAAAAAGACAGTTGACAGACTTGAGACGCACTGGTAAAAATTCAAAGCAAACCGGGAAGAGAAGTTAAGCTTCTGAACTCTGAGGAGGGCATTTGAGAAAGGTTTATCTCTAACACCTTGCTTAATGGTGAAAGGCATCACAATTTCCCCCTAAAATGAGGGAAGGCCGGAATGTCCCCTCTTCCCACTACTATTTAACATCTCAAGGTTATGCAGTAACTCAAGAAAGGGAACCAAAATTCTGCAGCCTCCCAGAAAAGACTATCTACCCTGGTCACAGCCAGCAAGGTCATCTGACCCCAGAGATTATTATTAGACTGTGTAATTATTAGATTATAAAATTATTATATTAAAGCATTTACAGCATTATTAATATTAACATTATTAGTTTATAAGGCCAGTGTGATCCAGAGATTATTCCCAAAAGCTTTCAAGAGCTAAGAGATGAATTTAGCATGGGTTCAGAAAACAAGGTCAGCACACATGCACACACACACACACACACACACACACACACACACACACTGGTTTCTGTGCGCTAGAAACCAATGATTTGAAAACCAAAATTTAGAAAAGATGCCATTTAAAATGGTTCCATGCTCTGTTTTCTCTAGCTCATATTGATCTTTACCTTTTTAAAAGTAATTTAAAAAATGAAAAGCAGAGACCTAAATATGACACAACACAAACAGTACTCAAACGCCGAGCAGGACGGATGCTGACGAGGACTCTCACAGAGGACTCGAGGGCGCCCTGCCTGGCCCCCTGAGGATCAGACTCTTCCTAGCGATTGCCAGCCTGGCAGTTCCAATCCAAATCTCAGCAGGGTTCCTGTTGGTAGAGACAAGAGAGTTCCAGAACTTCTATGAAATAGCAAGCGAATTAGGAGCAAGGTTTTTGGAAACGTAAATCTGGGAACTGCACTGTTCGATTGTGAGAGTGGTTCTCGTCTCCTATAACCCAGCTCTGTGCACTGACAGAGGGACAGACACGGACAGACACCTGCCACTGGGAGTGTGAAGGGAACCAGCACAAATGCACAGGGGCTGAGCAAAAGTAAGCATTAGGTATTTAAATAAAAATAGCAAAAGACACAGCCAGAAGCAGTGTAGGAGAAGCATGTCTGAAGCCCGGCAGAGTACTTGGAGGGTGTTAATGACAATGTGCCTTTTGTTATAAAAATTATTTGCACTTAAACATTTGCCATATGTTTGAACACTCTGCATGGATCAAATGTCTTTGGCAATTTCTGTCAGATAAAAACACGTTGCTGTGTCCTCATGGGCTTTCATCACTGCCTCTGGCCCCGTGTGACTTCTGGTTCTTCCCCAGAGTCACAGAGAGCATGGAAGGGGAACATTTTGAATTGACTCAGGACACTGAGGCAGCCGCGAGAATGCAAGTGAAGTCGCTCAGGAAAGGGCTCCGGAGCCGCTGCAAGAAGCGCAGAGAAGCGGCTTGTCTTTCAGAGCACGGCCCTCGCGTGGTCCTTACTGAGCACGACACCCTGTCCTCGTCCACTTTATTCCCCGCCAGGTCTGGCCCTGTGTGACCTCTGGCTCCTGCACAAAGCCCAGAGGACGGACGAAGGGGACGGAGGTGTGGCGGGAGGGGACGGGGGGCGCAGAGGGCCCGAGAAGAGCTGAGACGTGTCCTGTGCGGGCCTCAGTGCTCCCATCAGGCCATCGTGTCTGTGCACAGGGACTCATGAGAGAGGGGATCGTGGCAAGTTCTCAGCACTTCGGCGCGGCTGGATGGCACCATGGAGAGCATGCATTCTGGACTGCGTGGGAGAGAGACAGGATCAACAGAACGGGTGTGTCCAAGGCCACAGGGACTGCGGGGAGGGGATTCGTGGCAATGTGTGTGTTACTGCAATACATATTTTAATTTAATCATGGAATGTACTTTTTGGTTGCACCTCATAGCTGCTTGATTTTTTTTTTTTAAAGCAGGAAAACTTCTTAGAAGAGAAAGAACTGTCTTCTCAGTAAATGGTGCTGAGCAGCTGGGTCATTCAGACCACAGATTTGGAAGCTGGGCCTCAGCCTCTTGCCTTGTGCAAACACTGACAGACTATGCCATTGATCAGCTGTAAAAGGCAAACTCTGCAGAACCTTCAAAGGGAACCATGGCAGGAATTCTCTGGGACCAGGACACTGGGAAAACACTGTTAGCCTTGACCCCATTACTAGACATCAGACACCAAGAGCACAGTCTATGAAGGATAAAAAAGGTCGCATTAGGCTTATTCAAAAATAGAACTTTTACTGGGAAACACATTTTTAGGAGGCTGAGGAAGTAACTCTTACAGCTGGGTGGGTTCCACTGAGAGCCACGGGTGGAAGTCGTGACCCTAGGCTCTCTGAATGTGGCTGTGTTTGGGGACAGGGTCTTCACTGAGGTCACCAGGTTACAGTGGGGTCTGTCGGGTGGATCCTACTCCAGGGTGCTGGTGTCCAATAAGCAGAGGAAATCAGACGGAGACAGCCACAGAGGGAAGAGAAGAAAAGGCAGCACCTGCTCACAGAGGACCGAGACCTGGACCGACCTCCCGTCCAGCTCAGAAGGTGCCAACCCCGTCCACTCCTCGGACTTCCGGCCTCCAGAAGAGGATTTTTAAAAGAGACAATTGTTGCACATGAGGCTAAAATATTTGAAAACTATCTCTCCACGAGAGCCCTGTACCCAGAATGCAGTTTAATATTCTTAACAATTAACAGTAAGAAAATAAATGCATGGATTAAGAAATACCAAAAGACTCAGAGATTTTGCCAAAGTTAGAAACTAGACACGGGATTTTTGCCCTGTGTGCAAAACAGTGTAGACGAAAGCTGCGGTAAGAGGTCAGCACACATCTGTCGGAGGAACCCACAGGTAAGTGGGCCAGCTGTGTCTCTCCTGGCGGAACGTGAAAGGACCCAGCCCTTTGAGGCCTAGTTCGGCAACTTCCTAAAGAAGTAAACAGATGCATCTCCTGTGGCTCCTTTATCCTGCTTCAAGTGAAAGGAAAGTGCATGTTAGCACATGCAGGGATTTTCACAGCTAGTTAAGGTACTAATGATGCCCCACCCAGGAATTAACCCGGGTGTCATTAGGCAGGTGAGTGTCCACATTGACCACACAGCAGGACACTGCCGACACTACTGATCCACACCGCCTCCACCCGGAGGTTTCCAGGGTTACGCAGAAGGCAGCCAATCTCGTAACCCGTCTACTCTGATTCTGTGGAAATGGCTGTGCTCATCCCTAGGAGGGTGCGATTGGAGGGGTGGGCTGGTCTGTGGCTTCTCGGTCCTGCGTTGGCCCGCGTGACCAAAAGTCCATACTCCTGTGCTCCGGAGAAGTTATCTGGGTCATGTAAGACTTTAGAAAGTAATAAGATGAGGCACGGAACCACCAGGCTGTGGCCGCCCAGGATGCAGAAGGCATTGGAGCGTACGTCTTGGGCTGAAGGTGGATGGGGAAGGACAGCGTCCAGGTGCCAGGAAGGAGCCCGTGCAGAGCCTGTGTGGTGGCTCAGAACGTGTGGTCCTCCTGGTGCCAAGCTGCCTTGGCGGGTGAGTGGCAGAGCTGCTGTCCCCCAGGTGACTGGGCCTTCCTTACCTGTCACCAGCCCTGTGATTCCCACAGTCACTCATCTCCACACGCACCCCTCCGCTGTGCCTCTGACCCCTCATGCCCAAGTTGAAGTCTCCAGCTGGTCTCAGATACCTGCTGCAAAGTCCTCCAACCTGTCCCCTCTCGGGGGAGCCTCCCCTCGGGGATCCCAGGGGGCACAGGAAGCCTCCAGGGGCCGGTGAGGAGGGTTCGGTTCTGCACCCCTGCTGTCATCTATTGTGCGATTCGGAAAAGTCACCGGCATCCTCACTGCCCTCATCTGTGAGACGGATGGCGTGGCAAGGGCCACACCCCAGAGCCACCACAGGGGAGGACACCGTGGAGACAGTGCCCAGTGCGGTGCCCAACACATGCCGGGGCGCTGAAGATTTCCTGCTGTTGTTTTGCGGTAGGGTCAGTCCCACGACTGTCACCATCAGGGGACACCAGGACGCACGCTGAGGACAGACTGCCACGGACCCCAAGAATCTAGGCTTGCGTGGGAGTGGGTGGCACAGGCTGATCTCAGCCATTCGGAGGCTGAGGCAGGAGAAGGCACGTCCAAGCCCAGCCCGGGGAACCAAGTGACTTAGTGAGATCCCGTCTCAAAATTTAAAAAGTTTTTAAAAGGATGAGAATGTAGCTCAGTGCTCAAGCCTGGGCTCCATCCCAGTATCCATCCCTCCTCCCAAAACCAAAAACAAACAATAACTGACAATGAGAACTATGGGCTCCAATTTACCGCATGTGAGTTGGGGATTTTCAGTGCAAGAAAGGAAACGAGACTCAGGCGACGGTAAACGATGACCATAACCCCGAAGTGCAGTTCCGCTGGACACTTCGTCTTCAGGCAGGGTCTGCTCTGGATGGACCGCCAGCCACCTCAAGGCTGCAGCCGTGAGTCCAGGTTGGTTTCTAGACACTGGTGCCCTCCGGTGGGACTCAGGAGGTCGCAGCTTTCCTGTCCGCGCCACCAGCGCTGTGGGAGTCCCCAGAGAACAGGGACATGAGCTGCACTGCAGAGCCTGTGCCCAGTGGGAAGTCACAGTGGCAGCTTCAACCCTGGCCACTGCTCTTCCGTGATTGCTTGTGCGTCGCCTGCCCCACTTCCCAGCCGCAGCAGGAGCGAGGCTGCACCGGGTCACCTGCACGTGTCAGTGCCCCTGACATCAGGGCCCTGCAAATCCTCCTCTTCCTCCCTGGGAAGCGCAGTCCCTATCCACAAACACACACCCAGACCTCAGCAGGGGTGGCTTTCTAGACAGCATCGGGGCGTCTCCTGTGGTTCCCCAAGTCCTCTTCATGGGCGCTTCACAGATGCCCACATGGCTGTCAGGAGGTCTTCAGGTGTCTGGGGTTTTGGGGGGATGGCAGGATGCCAGGTGGCTGCTTTCATTAGACCCTGAGCCCCTGAAGGTAGGACCCGGGACTCTGATGTACCATGTCACAGGATCTTGACATCCTGCAGATGCCACATGGAGCCAGGAAGCAATGTGGGTCCCTTGGAGGCGAGGGGATGCTCATGAGAGGGCCCCCCAGGTCAGGGAATGGGGTGAAGTCCTGGACACAGCTGGCCCTTCAGTGACTGCCACCATTGTCTGCAGGTCCTCGGTCTCTCCCAGTTCCCTAGAGCCCAGGGAGGATGCCATGTGGCCACCTTGTCCTCCACATGACACAGGTCGTCACTACGGTCTGTACTGCAGGAGGGAGGAGGCGGGTATCTTTTAGGACAGCTCAAGAGGAAAATCTTTCAAAATTACTGTCTGCGTTCTTCCATCTGACCACGGCAGCAAAGGGCCAGGCTGCTCTGTGGCTTTGTGGAAATTTCCAGGCCCCACCCCTGCCATGGAGCAAGGATGTCACAACCTGTAGTGGATTGAAACTGGTGGTTAACTTAATACCAGCTGAACCGAATCGGCGTGGCGCTGAGTGGGGCCCGCGAGCCCGGCTGCCGGCAGGAAGGGAGTACTTACTGGACAAGGGGTGCTGCTTGGTGCTGCCAGCTCTCCCGCCGCTGGGGTCCTCCTGGAGGAGCCTGCCGCGCTGGCTCCCCCGGTACGAGCTCGGCTGTTATCACTGGAGGAGCTCAGCACCTTGTCTCTGAGGTGGCTGCGGTCCACTTTGGAGAGCTCTGGTCTTTAATTTGAGCATCGCTTCCTGGCTCTGGAGGGGAAGATGGTGCTGCTCGGTCTCCAGGAGAAGCTTGCCACGCTGGCTTCCTGACAGGAACTCGGCTGTTCTCATTGTAAGAGGAGCTCCGGACCTCATTGTCACTGAGGATGGCTGTGGTATTTTTCAGGGGGAGCCCTGGTCTTTGAGTGTCGTTTCTTGGCTCAGTGCAGAACCCTCAGCTGCTGGCACAGCTCCCTCACCCCACTGGCACAGACTTTCTGGCTTCCACTGCTGACCTTTGGACCTTCCCAGTGCAGATCCATGAAACAGACCGGCATGAGTCACTGTCGTGGGCTCTAGGTCTTCAGCTGGACTCATGCAGGACATTGCTGTGGGATCCAGGCCCTCGGCTGGATTCTCTAGGTCTTAGTGCTGCAGACAGATTTCCTGCACTGTCTTTGTATTTGACTTCTTGGGTGACTGTCATAAATAATGCTATAAATTCTATCTCCTGTACTTAATTGTTCTCCTTGCAATCTCTGACTACACACAGCTCATCTGAGCTTCACCCCCTCACCCACACATGAGAGAGGGGTGCTTACCTCCAGTGCGGACTGGGGCTCATTAGATCGGCGGGGTGAGAGCGAAGCGTGCCAACCTGCCTTTCCATCCCCGGGCATAAAAATGCTACTTAGAGATTCCAGTGAAGCCCCTGAAACTTCTGAGGAGGTGGGAAGATTGCCTTCCCCGTGTGTCTCCCATGCTGCAGGCGGGAATCAAATGTGATGATGGGAGAGGAACGAAGCCAAGGTCTCCTAACAACTCGGAGCGTGCCTAGGCAGGGGTGCAGGGCCGAAAAGGCTGGGAGACCGCGCCTGTGCTGAGCTGTGTCTCCGGGCCAAAGCTGCCCATACCGTAAGCAGAGCGGTCGTTTGGAAACAGAAATGGACCAGCTGCCCTCCTAGCTGAAGTCCTCGAGGTCCCCAGAACCTGGCAATCACTCTGTTACCCTCTAAGATCATGCACACCGGGCTTTAGGAGATCTGGCCCAGCCACGGCTTTGCCTTGGGATATTTTTGTCTCCTCAAGCAAGGATATCAAAGGCAGCTGGTGAAAGCGTCCCTGTACTATCAACCAGAGCAGACAGACGGACAGAAAGCACATTCTGCCTGACTACCTGGAGAAGACTGTGTCTCCTGGGGCCAGAGATGCCCTCCCCTATCCCCAGAGACCAGGCTGCAAATGGCAAATGCTGCCCGGTGAAACCAGTAGGCATCAGGTCTGAGCTCTATGAGTAGAAAAGGAGGCAGATGAGCAATGGGGGTGGGGTGGGGTGGGAGAAGGACTCTGTTCTCCTGGAGGAGCTTCGAGAGCCCCCGCAGATTTGGGGTGATAAGGAGCTTAGAGCAGAGCCCACGATTGATCTCGCTGCCATCTGAGGGATTTGCAGCCTTTGAGCGGCCCGGGGATATCTCCGTGTCACAGCCGGGTGGGACTGTGTGGATGAGCCTTATCTGATCCAGGGGAAAATCATTTCGAGTAAGCCACGCCAGGATGGCCTGCAAGACCTGCTGTCTCCCAGCAGGGGAAAGGTCAGTGCATCTTCTACCATGAAAAAATCGCTGTGGCAGATTGCATGGTAAAGACCACTGCTCCGGGTCTCTCAACTGAGTTGCACGGGAAAAGGACAAAGTGGGGATCCCCAGGGAGATTTTCATGGCAGTGCAAGATGTTTGGGGCAAGATGAGACCTAGTTGAGGCTCTGTCCCAGTACCAAGGACAGTGCCAGGGCCTCAGGGTAGCTGAGGGTACCTTCCTGTTTCCTGGGGCTGTTGATCAGGTGAACCCTCTGTTGTTCCCGGCCAGTCTGGAGCTCAGGGCACAGTCTATTTTGTCTTGAGCTGAGATATCACCAGACACAGCTGGACAGGTCATAAGACCCAAGGGTGCAGTCATTATGCTGGGGTGCTGGTTTCCACCCACAAGGACCTAAGTGTGGTTTCCTGGCTGCTCCTTACAAAGGCGGGGATAACATGGTGGCTTATGTTCCATTCACTCCTACTGTCCCTGTCTTGTTTTACGCTTTGTCAATTTCTAATAAAGCCAGGGTAGCCACCTCTCATATCCCAGATTGCCCCAGGCTGGCTGCTCTTGGCTTCCTCCACCCTCCATAAAACATCGAGCCTGGTCCATGAGGGACATGATGGTTCAGTGACAAGAAGATAATTATTGCTTCACCAACTGCATGAATTTCCTTTCCAGCTGCCCCTGGAAGGAAGGAAATGGATCTCACCTGCATAGGACACTCTTCTGTCCCTCTAGGAGGATCAGGGGCCGTGTCATCTGTGGGGTCAGCACCAGGCACACTGGAAACGCCATGCTCTTGGTGTGGGTTCCACAGCTTGAGTCCAAACTGATAGAAAGTGCCCTGAGCCAGAAATCCCTTAGCACTTGGGGTCTGCTAGCCAGAACATCCAGACATCCTTCCTGGAGTGGCCCTTGGCTGCTCTGCTGAACCCCACCTGCAGCTGCCAACTGTACAGAGACCTTCTATGAGCTCAGAGCTGCAGGATATGTCACAATTGCTCCTGGCTATTGGGCCAGCTTGAGTGAAGGCTGCTATACATTTGAGCCCATAAGTAAAAGCATGAATGAATGAATGAATGAATGGACAGTGCTGCTGGTGCTCTTGGGCATTTGCCCAGTGAGCAGTGAAGAAGTGAGGACATAGCCAGACTTTCTAGTGACTCTGTTCAAGGAACCACAACAGTGGCCCAGCCCACATGCTCATGTGGTGGCTTCCTGTCCACCACTAACCCCGAACAGAGGAATAACAGGAAGGTATCATTCTGCCATCAAAATCAGACAGGCCTGACCCGGGAAGGGAGTGGCACCCAGGTGCTGCTAGGGGACAAGAATTCATGCCTCCAAGCCACATTCCTCCTGCATCTTCAAGGCCGGGCTGCAGCGGCCACTGCCTGCCCGTAACACTTCAGTCTGAGAAGGATCAGTCTCCCCGTGCTCCAAAGTGGCACGCAGCTCTGGGTGAGAGGATTTCTTCAGCTTTTCTCCCAGCAGAGGCTGAGATGATATTTCTAGCTTTGTTGCTATGTCAACTCTCAGCAGCGACTTGCGTCTTGCATCAGGGCCAAGGCAGCCCATCCGTCAGCTCCCTGCTCAAAGCAAGGCTGAGGACCTGCTGCATTCTGTGGTGAACCCGCCTTGGATGTCTGAGCTGGGCACACACTCTGGACTCCAGGAACTGGATCTGGGCACAGGGCACAGAAGGGCAGTTTCCTACTGAGTCCTCTCTGGAGAGGACAGGAATGAACAGAGTCCCTGTGACCACCATGTGAGGCCTGGACAGCACTGCTCAATGGTCAGTCAGGAGCTGCAGGAGCTGCTGGTCAGGAAGGGAAGGGACAGTGGAAGCAAGGCCAGCTGAGGAAGGGGCTGAACTCCAGGGCAGATGGATGCAGAGCCAGCCTGGATTGCAGTGATGGCTTTACAGTGCAACAGTGTAGCTCGGGCCTTGGCCCTGATGCAAGATGCACGTCACTACACTGAGCTACACTGAAATCATGAGTGAGTCCATTGTGCCCTTGGAGGGTCCCCAGGGTGGTTTCGACCATTTTGCATGAACGGGCCTGTGAAATTCTACAGCAAGGGAGACATAGATTTATCACGATCACTATCTTATACCAAAGAAACCACGCCCAGAATGTCCAGGGTCACAGAGAGGAATTTGAGACCCAATTGCAAATCTCATCCAAAGCAGGTGGGACATGAGCCAGGTACCCTAGTTTGTCAACTGGATGGGTTTGGGGTCTGTGAGAGCACTGGTGAGCCCACTTCTGTGGCATCTGGGGTGATGGAGAAGTGACCCTGGGTGCTTTATGTGGTCCTCGGCCCTTCCTCTCTGGCGCTCTTCTCCTCCTCTGCTCCCTGGCAGCTGTGAGCTGAGCAGCTCTGCACCACCACACCCTTCTGCCGTGACTTTGCTGTCATGGACCGGGTGATCTGAAACCATGAGCCAATTTAAACCTTTCCTCCTTTAAGCTGTGGGTGTTGTGGACCGTGCTCCAGTCAGTGATGGCAAACTGGCCAGTGTAATCCTGCTTCCCAGCACAGGAACTGTGTTCCAGGCAGCGGAGCCACAAGAGGCACACACAGTCCCAGGTCACGGGGGCAGCTCCACAGCCATGCGGGCAGGAGACCACGGGTCGAGTGAGCTCTAGGCGCTGGCAGTTAAGGAGGCTGGGTGACAGGGCAGAGCAGGAGGTAGGCAGAAGTGAGGGCAAATGGGGAGGAGATGGACAACAGAGGGGAGACAGGAGAAGAGCTTGGAGTCTGGGGCAAAAAAGGGTCCCCGGGAGACAGGCGGAGAAGATGTGGGGTTGTGGGGAGAGCGGGGCGCATGCTCCTCAAGTGGGTGAGGCACACGTTCAGAGCGACACGGAGTCTCCGAAGCTGAGGGATGAGAAGCTGGCCAGCCGAGGCTGTATTGGGGCAGGGAGAGAGCCCAGGATGTGGTCCTGAGAGGGACACCTTCTGCCACAAGGAGGAGGGGCAGGGTGGAGGAGGGGCAGTGGGGAACAGAGGGCGAGAAGCCAGGGCGCAGCCTGCTGCTGAAGGCCTCTGAGGGGAACAGGGCTCCTCCTTCAGGCTCTGTAGGTTTAGTTCTTGAGGTCTGAGAGCGTCGCGTGCTTGGGTGGGGCCGTGTCTTCACACGTGGAGGTGAGAGGCAGCACACAGCATAGGACCCCACGGGGCTGCTGAGCAGAGGTGATGGTGGCTCTCTGGGGGCTCTGTGACAAGGGAGGTGAGGAAGCTGCAGTACTGCCCCCCGGCAGGAAATGAGGGTCCCAGGGCCCTGGCTGTGGTCAAAAGTGCCCGGAAATCCTCGCGGGGTGGGAAGGTCTGGATTCCTGTGAGTGAACTCTGGAGAAGTGCAGAGAGGTAGTTCCAGCACTGGGGCCACCCTGGCTCTGGGCTTTGGATGGTGCTCTGCTCACCCCGAGATGCACCTCTGCGTGTGCAGGAGACCCACAGTGTGCAGACAGGGAAACCAAGGCACTGGCTGCATCCCTAGCCCAGGCTGAACAAGGGGAAGGCGCCTCGAACCGAGGATCTGTATACTCCCCAAGACAGACAGACAGATAATTCTTTGGCTACATCAAAGCCACGGAGGGACAGACTGACCCCACTGCCAGCTGCCTTGTTGTTGTAGTTATTTGTCTTGTCACTAGGACAAAATAACCAACACCCACAAATTAAAGAAGGAGAGGTTTATTTTGACTCACAGTCCATAGAGGTTTCGGTCCATAGTGGGCCAGCTCCAAGGCAGGCGGCATGGCCGAGGGTGTTACAGAGGAGAAACAGTCCATGGCAGGGCAGGCAGGAGGCAGCAGCAGCAGCAGCAGCAGCAGTGAGCCTCCTTCTTTCTGTCTCTTAACATTCCGTCCAGGGTCTGAGCCTATTGATTGATGCCGCCTGTATCTAGGGTGGGTTACCCATGCCCAGAACTGTGCTAAACCAACTTGGTTGTCATACACCCTTATTTGAGTATCGCATGCCTTGATCCATGTCACACATCCATGGTGCAGCCATCTCCCAAAAGCCTCACCTATGAGCACATGAGGCTTTCAGGGGACATCTAGATACAAGCCTTAACTCCTGGTCACTGAGCTGAATGCAGGAGACCAGCAGAAGAAGTGAGCCAGCCACAGAGGGAAGGGACTCTGGGGTGTTCAGGGGGATGGGGGGTCCTGAGGTCAACAGAGCAGCTTCCTGATAGATTCCACAGGTCGCGCCTTCCTGCCAGGATCGCCTTTCTCTGCACAGCCTGGGCGCTCCTCTCACTGGGATGCTTCTGGTAGATGACGACCAAACAACACAAGATCTCTCCTGGGGTCTACTGGTCTGGAGATGCCACCCCAAGACAGTGTCCCGGCTCTGACACGGGGTGCTCCTCTCATCCCAGAGCTGCAGGCTCAGAATCTAATGAAGCGACCACCATGTAGAGGCCAGTGGGGTCCTGTGAGGTAAATGGGGACTATTCTAACCCTGCACCTGCCACCGAAAGTCACTGGGGTGCAAACTCAGAGGTGACGAGGGACATCAGTGCCTGGGACGCAGGGAGCGCCTGCCCCACGAAGCAGCAGCTAGCGGTGGATTCCTCAGCACCAGCAGCTCTTGCTATGTGAACAGCCTGGGCCCATCCCGCTCTGCCCGTAGCTGGTGTCACAGAGGTAAGGAGACCCCGGGCATGCCCTGCCTCTGGGCCCTCCCCTGTGGGTTTGCATGCCCAGTATAACACAGCCTGGCAGTCTAACAGTCTCGCAGCCTGGGGCCTGAAGTCCAAGGCCAAGGTGCGGACAGTGCTGGTCCCTTTGAGGCCTCTCTCCTGGGCTATCCAGGCTGTCTTCTTCCTGTGTCCTCACATGGTCTTCCTGCTGGGTCCCTCCCTTCTCTCCTTATCAGAACACCAGATGTATTTAGGGATCTCTGCTAAAGACGCTGTCCCAATTACACTGACATCACAAGGGCATCAGCGCTCCAGTACACGGGGTTTGGCAGACATGAGTCAGCCTGTGATCTCCCTCGCCAGCCAGGGTCCTGTACGATGCTTCTCCAGTCTCACCTCTGCCTTCTTCCCACACCCTCTTCCATCCCAGGACCAGATCTGGGGACAGTGGCGGCCCTGGCACAGACCAGCGATGCAAAGGTCACCTCCATTCTCTCCCTGTTCCCCTTCACAGAGAAACTGCCCTAAACTCAGGCAGCACCCAGGGTTTCCTGCAGGGGTACGGATGGCAGTCTGCAGGGCAGCCACTCCGCCCAAGCGTCTCTAGTCTCAGTGAGAAAGTGATGCCGAGGCCCAGCCAGGGCG
Organism: Hydrochoerus hydrochaeris; assembly: GCA_004027455.1. Lineage (NCBI taxonomy): Eukaryota > Metazoa > Chordata > Mammalia > Rodentia > Hydrochaeridae > Hydrochoerus > Hydrochoerus hydrochaeris. The sequence continues at coordinate 83,830 of PVLA01004932.1, forward strand.
GGAAGAGGGAGAAGCCGGGTCCGGCCCCCAGCGCCTTCATGTGCTGCTCCAGTCTCCATCTTTAGCGGCTTTAGTTGGTTAGCAAGATACATGTGTTTCCCTCTGCCAAAGGGTAACTCTCTCCTAGTCCTGGGGGAATCTCATCCCAGGGCTGCAGCAGATCGTACTTTTGAAGTAGTTTTTAATGCTTCTGAGTATTAAACTTTCATGGTGTTTTTAAAAATTCAGGAAGGAACTTCACAACTCCATGCATCCTGGGGCCGTGGGTGGCCAGAAAGGCAGCATGACACGTGGCGGGTGGCAGTGAGGCCAGGGATGTGGGTTTCCACCCTCCTGGCTCAGCCTGGACCTGCCCCTCCACCCCTTTCTCCACCTCTACACTTTGGGGATCAGTGGGGTGCCACGTGTGGAGGTTCCTGGTTTTGTCCTTGGATCCACGCATGGGAAAACCACACCCCAGATTCGGGAGGTGCCTGGGACAGGGGAGCTGGCTGCCTGCAGGTCAGGCCAGTTGGTTCCGAAAGGGATGCCCCGGAGTCCCCCAGCCCATGCATGTACCACCCCCTTCCTCTGCCATGAGTGGAGAAAGAGACCCTTGCCAGCTGTGGGCCTCCAGGGCTGTAAGAAGCAAAGCCTCATCCTCTGAGTCCCCCAGCCTTCTGTGAGCCTCGGATGTTCTGTGCTGCATGGAACAGACGGAGACTGTGCCTCACAGCAGCCGCTGCCCAGGGCTGGGCTGGTGTCAGGACAGCCTCGGAGGACCCAGGGATCATGTTCCCAGGTGGTCACTGGATGCAAGTCACTTCTGGCCAGAATGAGCTAAATGCAACTGCACGATTTTTCACTCAACAAACACATACTCATTCTTGCCAGGGGCAGCCTGTGCTGAGTCTTGGAGGGCAAGCCAGCACGCTCTTGGCTCTTTAGGGGCCCCAAGGGACCACAGCCACTATGAGGGTACAGGGTGCCCAGAGTGGCTCTCAGAGTGACAGGTGAGAGCCCCAGGGGTCCCAAGACCTATGAGTCTCTGCCGGCTGGCAAGCCAGGCTCAGCCAGGCAAAGGGACCCACAGAGCTCCGTGGGAGGATGGGGGCAGGGAGAGGGCAGGCAGGGCCAGGAGATGGGTGCAGGGCTCCCACAGGCGTGGCCGGGCCCTGAGGCTCTCAGCTCAGCGTGGCGTGCTAGGGTGTGGCGGCATGGGGTCTCTGCCCCAGGGGCTTGTGAGCACAGTCACACTGGGGTGGTCGCCATGGTGATCCCATGGCAGTAGCACTCAGATCTCCAGTCTCTGCTATGTCCAGGGACCCAGAGGCCCCAAAGCCTCTGCTCGTAGGCCCCAAGTTGCATGGTGCAGGAATAGCTGTGGAGGTGTTAGTGCAGCCCCAGGGACCGAGCCTGCCGGCCAGCACGCTCATGAGCCGATGGGGCTGGGGCCGGAGGGAGCGGGGAAGTGGTACTGGGCCTTGCGGTTTTGACACATAGTTGGAGACAGGAGGGCAGGGGAGACAGGCAGAATTAAAAGCATAATTCATGTTTTCTTCTGGGGCATTCAGGGACAGAAAAGTCACTTTTGTTATGACCTCTGCCCTCCGCTGGGGTCTCCAGATGCCCGGTGGATGGCCAGGAGCAGAGCGAAGTGGGGCTTTAGGCATCTTGAGCAGATCGCTCTCAGCTCCCCGCCAGAGGGCTAGGGTGGGTCAGCTCTGCGGTTACAGGGTTGCATGCCCTGAAGGACAGAGGACACTTGGGCACCAAGACCAGAGGCTTGCAGGGAGGTTCAGTGACCATCAGCCGCAGTCCTGAGCCTGCAGTCACTGTCACCAGCCCTGCAGAAGCCCGCGTGACGAGGTCCCCACAGACAGACAGTTCTCTCCTGGCCTCCATCCCTCAGCCAGCTGTCTCCATCCATTCCTCCCTCCCCGCTTCCTGCTGTGTCATCAGGAAGGTGCCAAACTGAAATCCCACTCAGGAAGACTCCTGGGACCCCAAGGAGCCGGGAGATAGCAAGGGGCTCCCAGCAGTGCCCTGAGCCCCGGCTCCAGCAAAACAGGAAGCCTGCTGGAAACGGAGGAGCAGTGGGACCCTGTGGGAAGATGCCGTTTCCAGGGTCCCCGGTCCCCAAGGGGAGAAGGTGCGGAAAGTGTTCCAGCAAAGCGAGGCCCCCAGACAGGACAGGCAGCCGGGCACCGAGGGGGCCAGCGCAGAAGGACATCACAAAGATCCAGCGAGGGATGCGGCCGCGGCCAGGACACCTGGAGGCTCAGCCAGGAGCAGAGGCCCCACCGGGGTGGCTGAGCCTCTCCCCCCAGAAGTGAGACGCACTCCTCTCTGAACAGTGCCTCTGTCCCCATTACAGTTGGGTCTGTGGTGCCTGCAGGAGTACACCTGCACACCCTGGGCACCTGCAGGGCCCTTCTGCTGCCCGCTGTCCTGCTCGTAGCCCCCTGGGTCCTGTCTCCTCTTGGCTGAGGTGCAGTTATTTTGTGTCTAAACCCCAAGGCAAAGCGCCCCTCTGGCTGCGCTGCTCCAGCCCCTCCCAGGCTCCTCTGCGGGGCAGCTGTTTGCTTCCTCTTGATGGTAAATGCTGCTCCCGGCTCCAGCGCTGCTGAGTGCTTCTGCTCACCCTCTGCTGGCTCTCTACATTCTAATTCTTTCTGGGTTGAGAGAAGAACCCAGCAGCTGGAGAGTAAGATTAAAAAGCATGAACAAAAAAAAAGAGAAAAAATCCTCAGTGTTTGTGGGAATTCGATGAGATTCAAGACATCACGAGGCGGTCGGGCAAAGCTGTGGAGACGGCTGTGCGCAGCAGAGCTTCATAGTTTGCAACCCTGGAGCCAACTCGGCCGGGCATTGGGTTTGGCCGACAGAAGGACAGGAGGACTGGAGCCGAGAGGACAGAGCCGCCGCGGAGGACGTGGAGGAGGACAGGGGACGGAGTGAGGCCAGGAGTCTTCAGGTTAAAGAGTCCTCTGGGAGAAACAATAGATCAAGAAAAAACGCCAGCCTGGGTACACTTTGGGTAAATGCCAGAACCCCAAAATCAAGAAACTATCAAGAAATCTTTAATAGCCTCACAGTAAGAAAGGGAGCAACCGAGAGAATGGAACCAAATCACATCAGTGGCAAATTTCCTATATCAACACCACATCCCAGGAGAAAATGTCTTGAAAGATCTGAAAGTGTTTTGATTCTATAATTTTAAGCTCAGAAAACTATTATTTGAGTAGGAGAGCAAAGTAAAGGGATTTTCATGCATGAAAAAACTCAGAAAATCAATTTATCTTCCACAAGCTCTTTTAGAAAGATCATTTGAATATAAACCTAAACAAAGCAACAGCAAACATACAGAATCATGAGCCCAAGAAGGCACCTGAGGCCGGGTCCAGGGTGGCACAGACAGAAATGAGCGGATCTGGTCATTAATCTCAGGTTGACTTTTAAGGGTGATGTTTTAAAATGGGCACATCATAGGCTGAACATTGAAGAAGAGTATTTCTTCACGGTAAAAGTGAGAACCAAATGGGGGTGGGCAGAACCAAACAGGAACAAGGCGAGGAAGAGAGTCAACACCTGCCGAATGACTTATTTCTTCAATGGAGAATATAATTATTTTTACGCCTCCTAGAAAAATGTTAGGCTGAATGTGTGCACTGGACAGTGGGGGTTTCGGCTTGGTTCTTGGTTAACCTGACTCCGTATCACAGAACACAGAATCTGAAGAACTATTTTGCATGGTAGTAGAAAAAATCAGTAGCAGTTAGGCTGTAGATCTAAGTTTCAAAGTTTAAAATGTATTTATTTTAGGGGAAGATAGGAAAATCTCCTCATAACCTTTAGGTTAGCAGAGTTGGAAGGATCATTATGACAAAATAAAAAGCAGCTGAAGAGGTACTGAAAGCAAGGCCATACAGAAGTATCCTGAGGGAAATGTATTCATGCACATCTACATCTGTGTGTTAAAATGTACCCAGGTCAGGATCAGTGTCGCACAAGGTGGAACCAAGGCAAAGACGATAGACTGCTGGTCAGCGGAGGTGTCCTGTCCCAGGGCTAAAATTTGAACCCGAAAATGTCCTGAGTGTCCAACTCCGGGAGGAGTGTGCGTCTGAACACCTTCGGCAGACAGCACACCCCAAAGTGGGTAAACCCAGCAGACAGGAAGATGCGCAACGAAAAGCAGAAATTAATGAAATATGGGAAAATGATGCCAAAACCAACAAAACTGAAAGAATGTTGGTGACATGAATGAAATGGAAAAGCCATGAAGAGAAACTGAATCATGAATAAAAACATGAAGAATGAAACAATTTCTAGATACAGGAAAGTTTAAGCATAGGAGAAGATATCGTCTTAGAACCAATTTACCACTCACTGAATATTTTTTATAGAAACATACAAAATGCCAAAATTTACTACCTGAGAGGCAGAATTTTAGCATGGATCTGTTATCGTTTTATAATTGCAACATTACTAAAAATATTTCCCTTCCTTTTCCAACCTACATGCCATCAAGGTACCAGGAAGTGGAGTTTCGAGGGCAAATTTTCCAAGTTTTGTTTTAAATTGATAATTCTTTCCCAAAACTTGGAAACATAAAGCCAGAAAGCCCTTGTTGCCTTTTAAGACTGAAATACCAGGCAAAGACAGTGCCAGGCAAAGACAATACAAACACATACAGTAATTGGCTAATTTCTGTTGTGAAAATTGATGCAAAATATTATGAACTAAATTTAGCAGTGTATAAAAATCATACATCCGTCTGGGCCGTATGTATCTCAAGTTGATTTCATGAAAGCCATGATAGTTTTTAAAAATTAAGAGAACACTCAATAGAATGTATCATATTAATAAGTTAAAGAAGAAAACTACATAACAACATTGATAAGGAAAAAAACATTTGGTAAAAGTTGTGAAATAACCAATCAAGTACTTAAAATAACCTAGTACTTAAAATAACCAGTCAGGCCGACCAACACATGTATCAACGTCTTGCTGTGTTAGCAGATTTGGAATAAGAGAGCAAACTCTGAATCCAAACATGGCTTTTTATCTAAACAGTGGCATGACAGCCTGGCAGGCTCACCCTGTCCAAGGGGGGTGGACCCTCCCTTCCACATCCTCTAGGGGCCTGGCCAGGGGAGCGCTCTGCGTACCTAGAGGAAGAGGCCGGAGTGCCTTCCTGGGAAGCCTCTACTCTCAGAGGTGAGGAGCAAGCTCACCGAGACTGCTCCCCATAAGCACCCCGCTCATGTCAGGAAGCTCCCAGAAGCTCTAAGAGCTGTTATACCAGCAGGGCGACCGTTGCTGCCCATGGAAGGTAATGAGGTCCTCCTGGAGAAAACGCGCGTCTCCATCGGAAAGCGTAAAGGAGACCCAGAGACAGGATGGACAGACACACTGACCTCTCCTGAGGTCTTGGAGGCCACTCTCCCTGCAGATGGAGACCCAGCTCACTGCATCCACTTGAAAGCACTTGGGCTTTTCACACCTGAAGACCTGTGGGCTCAAATGTTCGAATAGAAAACTAAATGACTCTAAAAGCCAAGTTGGTAATTAAAAAAAAAAATCAGGGGGCGGGGGGTCTGTCCTGGGATCATGCCCACTCCTGCAGGCCTGCTCAGTGTGGGGTGACAGAGGGAGCCTGGTCCCCTTGTCTAGGATCCACATGGACAAGAAAATGTGATGTCAGCAACTGGATGTCCGTGCGCAACAGAAGCGAAATTCCTTTGGCAGGAAACATCGTCCCAAAATGCTGAGATGTGTAGCTTCCGCGTGCCGCATGGGGGTCGCTGGTGTCTGTGGCGGTGTGCTGGGTGTGGACGGAGGGGTCAGTGTGACCCAGGGTGACCTGCAAGGCAGGGCGAGCGCACGCATCTCTCTCTCCCAGAGGAGCCGGGATCAGGCAGGAGACTGGGCGCCGAGGTGCCTGGATGCTGATTCTCCTGTGTCCTGGAGAGCAGACCCTGGCCAGAGTCTTTCTGTTTTGAAGACAGTGCACCTGCCAGAGCTCTGCTGCAGAACGAGGGTCTTGGGAGAGAGATGTGAATTGTGTTTCAAACACATGCAGAAAGAGAGAGAGAGAGACAGAGAGAGACAGAGACAGAGAGACAGAGAGAGACAGAGAGACAGAGAGACAGAGAGAGGGAACTCCTGGAGGACTCTGATGTTTCCCAGGGCCTCCCTCCTTCCCATGAGCTGACTTGGCCAGGAGTTCCCAGCTGGAAGTGACTCCTCCACTGTTGCTTAGGAGACCTCTGCGTGGGAGCCGCCCACCCATCTCCAGAGTGCCCTGGGCTGAGGGCTGTGTGTGTGTGTGTGTGTGCACACGCGCGCTATACTTCAGCACTTGTCAAGGCTGGAAGGAACTTTGTTGGCAGGTGCCCAGCCCAGGAGGAAAGGGGGCCGGAAGTTGGGCCGGGACCTGGCGGACACCTTCTCTGTCCCCTGTCCCATGTCCCAGGAGATGCTGTGTCCTTTTGCCTGGCCCCCTCCTGCCTCCCATGGCACCTGACTGGACCTAGGCTGTCAGAGACGCTCCTTTCTTACTGCGAAATTCCCAGTTGGCCCCTTGGTCAGAGATACTCAGAGCTCTGCCCTTGGGTCTGGTCGCTGGCCACAGCCATCTTTGTAGACACCAGGACACAAGCATCACCTGCAGCCCCCGGACCCCAGTCTCCCAACCCCTGTGTAGGAACAGCACCCCGCATCTGAGTCTTGAGCCTCACTTGGAATCGAAGTGCAGCTCCCCTGTTTGTCTTTTACTTTGATCCAAATTCTCCCCGGGGTTTGCATTCCTGTCTCCATTCATGTCACAGCAGGACCCGGGGTCTCAGCCTGTGGGAGCCTGTGGGAGCTGTCAGGACACCCAAGTCACCGAGCAGGTGCCTGAAGCAACACCTGCCACAGTCCTGTCCTCTGACCTCTGCCCCGGGCTGTGGACCTTCCGTCCCTCACCCAGGCAGCCTTTTCCAGACCGTCCATGCTGCTGACCGCCCGCCTGGATCATTCATTAGCAGTGGTCATCCCCTCATGGCTCGGTCCTGTCTGGGCCTGGCTGACCTCAGCCCCTGCCGAGGAGGCTGCTGTTGTGCCAGGGTCACCGGGCTCCTGGTCTGCTGGGTCTCACTGTCTTGGGACAGGTCAGGGACAGCAGTGAAGGGCAGCCTTTATTGATGGCCCAGCACACAGCTGATCTGGCTCTGGGGAGCTTGCTCCCTGTCCGCGGGCTGAGCTGGTCTGTGATGGCACCAGGCAGAGCAGTAGCCAACGCAGTGGCTCATAGAGACCTCATGTGGCCTTTCTGATGCTTCCGGACACCACGGAGGGACTGGGGGCATTGGGGACCACCAGACCCACCAGTCTCTACTCTGCCTTATCAGCTGAGGGTGGCTGTGAGGACACACGCAGAAGCCTTGCCACAGGGGTCAGGCCCCACAGGGCTCTCGCTGTGATGCCCCCAAATGTGAGGATGGCCAGGACCCGGGGCCCACCTGCAGCCTCCCCATGCAGGACCCCTCGTGGGCTGAGCCAGGCGGACTCACCGTAGGGAGCACGGATGAGTCAGTGCTCAGAGCTGCATCACCACCCCTGCGGACCCCATGGATTCATAGAGTGTCCAGCACCCTTGGGTGCTGCCCCTGCGTCACAGCTCTGAGCAGCAGCCCTGTCCCAAGTGCCATCTCGTGGCTCCCACCTGCCTCTCAGATGCTGAGGTTGGGGTGCTCAGACACAGTGACAGACCGAACCCAGACCTCCCTCTGCCATCGCACTTGGGCATGGGGAGGGTGCAGGACTGTGGTGGCCGCAGCTCCCCTTTCCTCTGCTGGAGGAGCCTGATCCATGTGGGATTTTCTTCTCCATGCACCTGGGGGTGAGGGCAAAGCGCAGTCCTTCTGCCCAGGGTGGGGTCAGCCCTGTGGGTGGGGATGTGCGGCCGGGTCTCAGGGACACCCGCACATTGGGACCGGGAGGTTGGGCACTCAACACACACAATGCCCTTCTCATTTTCTGGTCTCTCATGTCCTTGGACCCCAGTCCTGTGGGGGCCATTGGGCAGCCATCTGGAAGCCAGGGCTGATGTGCTCGAAGTGAGGGACAGACACTGCCAGGGACTGAGGTGACAGCTGTTCCCCCAGGCATCCTGCCTGGCTATAATTTGACCTTTGTCTTCAGATTTCCTTCCTGACTGACTGAGACCCTCATCTTAACCACAGGGCTGTAAGAGGACATGGGGCTACCCCAAGGAGCCCAAGAAGTCCAGCATGGCTTCAGGGAGGGTGTTCTGGGGATAGGGTCATTGGGTTGGCAGCAGACCGAGGGAAGTGGCACTGTGAGAGGACACTGGGGACCCCTCCGGGGATGTCTGACAGTGGTGTGGCCAGGGAGGTGGCATGTTCCAGCCACCGGACAGGTCAGCCTGCTGTCCCCTCACTGGCACCACCCTCTGCAGCTCCGATTGTCATGGCTGTGTGGAGCCCAGGTTCAGTCACATGAAGAAGGTGACTATGGCCCTGAGGGACCTTGAAGGACACCCTATGGCTTGTGGCAGAGACTGTAGGCTATTGCACCCCGGGCTGGGCTTGGTGCTCAGCTGTGGGGAAAGGGGACAGGTTCCTGGGGCTGGGAACGGTTTCCCCAGCAGCCGAGTTCGGCAGTTGTAAGGAAAACGGCTCGCTCACGGCGTGCATGGCACAGATTACAGGGGAGGCCTTTGACAAAAACGTCCGCACAGCCGAAAGTGGTCCATCGCTGGCTCCATGCCCAGGTGAGCATCCCTGAAATATGAGGCGTCCGGATCCCCCGGAAGCCGAGGGGGGCCCTGAGGCAAGGCAGCTCGCTTGGCAAGGAGCGCACTGTGGCTGTGCAGGCGACCTAAGACTCTCCGCGCTGTTCCGACGCTGTCCCCGTGCTGGTTTTCCACGCCTGCGGCGTAGGACGGGAGGGAGCTGCTTGTTTCTCTGAGCCCGTACGACACTGCTCCCGTGTCAGCTGAGCAGGGAGAGGAGAACAGCCCAGATCACACTGCGCGCCACTCCCAGGACGCAGGATATTAAATCAATCAAACTAAATTAACAGCTTGGGCCGTCTCTTGAACTTGGGGCTGAGAGGAGCCTTTCCTTCTCATCCCAGCAGCGTCCGGGAGGACGCTCAGCCTGCGGGGATCTGCCAGGCCTCTGTGTGCTGAATTACTCCAGGGTGGAGCCAGAGTCAGGCGGCTCCACACACAGGGCCGTGGGTGAGCCCTGGCTGAGGCAGTGTGGTCAGGCAGGTAGATGTGGCTGTCACTGCAGGAGTCCTAGGTCAGGGGGTCCCACTATGCAGCTGCCTTTTGACCCTTAGAGCTGAGAAGCACTTGGTTTGCGAGACAGCCAGTCCTTGAGAGGAACAAGATGTGGTGGGAGCCACGGGTTCAAATCCCACTGTGGGCAGCATGGGGAAGCATGGAACTCTCTGAGCCCTCCTGTACCAGGCATGGTGCTCACACTGATAGATGCTGGACCCCAGTCACGTGGGTCCTCTCCCAGCCCCGTCTTCATACTCAGGGCTGGAGGCCTTGCCACAGAACTGGATGCAGTGCAGAACAAAGCTGATGCCATCCCTGCTGTTTGGACCCTGTCCTCTGACCACCGAGCTGTCCGGCTGGGTTCTGCTCCATTGGATACAAGCACAGGTGAGCAGTAGGGAGGGAGATGAGCTGCTGGGGGGAGAGGGAGGAGGAAAAGGAGCAGGAGGAGGAAGCACTGATGCTGGATCTGCAGGACAAGGAGCTGAGCAGTCGCCAAGCAGGAGGATGGGGTACAGGTCACCGGGTGAGAGCAAGGGAGAGCCAGCAGGTGGCTGGAAGAGGGTGGCCAGGGCCCAACCTGCAGGCAATGCGGATCAGCCTCCTGGGCTGCTCTAACATCAGCACGGAGCTGGGGAGTGGGCAGCAGCTGCAGGTGCGAAGCCCTCCAGGAGGACACGGCAATCCTGACCACATACACAGCTGATGACACAGCATCCAAACACGGGAGGCCCGAGTGACAGAGCTGCGGGGCAAAGCAGGCGCCTGGACATCGAGGTGCCAGGTGTCGGCACCCTCTGTCAGAGACAGGCAAGTGTGGCAGGCAGAGGATCGCTGGGCACAGAGTTGAGCTCAGTAGCACCATCAACCCTCTGTAGATAATCAGCACCCGCAGGCAACCTGCTCCAAGCACAGCAGGGGACACAGTCTCCTCAGGACACAGGGGCCGCCCACCAGGATGGACCGGCCGGGTCCACAAAGCTTGCAGTGGAAATGGCACAGAAGGGATCTGTTGTGGAGCGTGCTCTTTGATGACAATGGAGTTAGATTAGAAATCAGCAGAAAGACAGCTATAAAATCACAGGGCACTTAGAGATTAAACAACACTCCCATAATAACACACGAGTCAAAGGAGAAAGCTCGAGAGAATTTAAAAAATGCTGTGAACTAAATAAAATGAAAATACAGCTTGTCAAAGTTTATGTGACACACAAAAGCAGTGATTAGAGGAAAACTGACAGTGTGGAGGGCACATGGAGAGAGGGGAAGGGCCCGAAAGCCACCCAGCACTTCCCCTGGGGAGGCAAGGGGAGGAAGAGAGAGCCAGTGCAGGGCAGCCCCAGGAGGAAACGACAAACAGTGCAGCAGAAAGCAATAAAATTGAAAACCAGTTAATAGAGAAAATCAACAAATAAAGAGCAGTGTGCTTTGAACAGATCAATAGAATTAATAAATCTCTAAACAGGGTAAGTGGGCAAAACAGAGATGACACAAATTAATAATATCAAAAATGAAAGAGGAAACCTTCTTACAGGTACTGTGCAAGTAAAAGGTTAATAAAGGATGCCGTGAGCGGCTTTGTGCCTTTCTTGAGAGAGGCAATCTGCCAAACTCACGCAGGTAGAAGTGGAAACTTTGAATAGGCCTCCTGGAGGAGTTTAATAATTAATTAATTAGTTTCAAAACAAAAAGCACCATCTATGTGGCTTTGTTGGTGACTTGTACCAAATATCTAAAGAAGAACTTATGCAAGTTATCTGCAATCTATTTTTTTTCCCCGATCTTCTAGGCAGAGAGCCTGCGTGCTGTCATTTTATGATGCCAAAATCACCCTAATTTCAAAACCAGAGAATTATTTGGTAAGAAAACAGAACTCTCTTCTAGGGTGTGACTTGTCAGTAAGGGGCTTACCTAGGAACAGAGTCCTGAAAAAATGTCCTAAGCAAAATATTAACAATGAAACATGGTGTGAGAAGATGTATACAAATAATTACATCCATGGTAAAATAAGTTAATGCTGAGGTTGTGAGCCTGCATTCAGCATATGAAATCAGGTGGTGTAGCCCGTCACACCAACAGACTGGAGAAAAAAAATGTGGCCATGTCAGTAGCTGCAAAAAAAATGTTTCACAGAATCTAACGCTTTTCTTTTATGATGGAAACTCAGGAAACTGGGAGGAGAGAGGAATGTGCTCACTGGATGCAGAGGAGCCACTAAAAGCCCAAAGCTGGCCTGGTTCCAAAAGATCAGGTTCCAAAAGAACAGGAATGGCGCGGGGCTATCGCCCTTCACCACTACATTTCAAACCCTTGCCATAGGACAGGAAAAGACACTAAAAAGACTGAAAGGAGGGAAAAAAAACTATATTTATTTCTGGATGACATATTGGTCTATGCAGAAAATTTGGAAGAATGGACTTGGAGAAAGACCCTGGAGTTAGAAGGCAGTTATACACCAAAGCTGCGGGAGACAAGACTAATATACAAAGCTCAGTCACATTCCTAGGCAGCGGCAAGGAGCAGCGGAAGTTTAAAATGACAGACAAGTGCCACTTACATGAGATTTTCCCAAAAGGATTCTCTACAGGCAACTCTAACAAAATACGTGCAAGATCCGTGTGAATGAAGCTATGAAATGTGAGTAGAAAAAAGCAAAGATGATGCTCCATGGCTAGTGGGTGAATGGATGGATAGAAGTGTCCATGTTTTTTACAGCTGCCCACAAAGTAAGTCTTGTCACCCACAGTCGCCTGCGTGGGCCTGGTGACATCCTTGGCTCTGAGGGTGGGGGAGCTCACCGTGTGATGCTCAGCTCGCAGCCTTCGTGCCTCTCCCACCTGTCTCGGGGGGCTGAGTTGGGAGGCTGTGCTGGACCCAGTGGGCATTTCCAGGCCCAGTGTCCACTCTGGGAGAGCCCTCAGGGAAGGCTGGAGAGGCCGAGTCACAGAGAGAGGTCACTTCTTCCCTGCCTGACCGTGCCAGGTGACGTGTGCGACAGTACCTGCAGGCAGGATGGAGTGGCCAGAAGGATTCTAGAAACCAGTGTCTCCGGAGGGAGATGGTTTCCGCTGAGACCAAAGCCTGCAAGATCCAAAGCCCTCAGAAACACGCACCACCTCCACGCTCACCCAAGCTCAGAGCTGCCCTGCGGTGGCCCCCTTGGCACAGCCCTGTCCCTGTCTAGGACCAGCACCGCCCACATCCAAGGTACATGTGCATGAGACTCCTCTGTGGTGGCCACTCACTCTGCCCAGGGCCAGTCGGCCCTTCCAGGCTCTCCCCATCATTTCCTTTCAGCCTCCTGCTCATCTTGCTGGGCCTTGGATCTCCCTGACTGACTTTGGCTTCTTGCAGGAGAAAGTGTGACCAACTGCCCTGGCCTCCTGCTGCCTGTCCAGGCCCATTGCTCCCTACCACTTGGTCTCCCTTGATTGGCCATACTGGACTCCCAGGCCAGGAGGAGCTGGAGCTGGGGCCCACTGACCCGCTGGACAAGGATCTTCTTCCTGACACCTACATCTTAGATAGGGTGCACATGGCACCCCCGCCCACCTCCCACCTGAAGCCAGGCTCAGCTGGCCCTTGTGGCCTTCCAGGTACGTGATGAATCTTGGCCCTTCCCATGGGGACCCAGTTGCACCTGGAGCTTTCACACACTGGCGCCTCAACTCTCTTCAGTTCTTGGCCTCCTGGCCTCGGGTACAATTGTTTCTGCCACCCGAGGCCCTGGGGGACAGCAGCACTGCCAGCTCGGCCACAGTCGGGGTAGGACAGAGCACGCCCCAGCCTTGCCATCCTCTCAGGCAGGTAAGGGGACTTACAAGGCTTAGGAGACCCTTTTACAAGAAATTGTGGCTTCTTTCTTTTCCCTTGATGGCTAAAGCTATGGAATCAAACAATTCTCAAGAAGAGAAAAGAGCATAAATCCGGAGGTGCAGAGGCAGAAGTGTCTGTTTCCAGGTGGCGGGGATAAAGCGGTGGGTGCTCGGAGATGAGAACTTTTTCCCGGACTTATCTCCCCGAGTGACCTTGGGCAAGGTGATCTACCCTGGTCTGGCCTGCAGCTTCCTGAGGGTTGAGAGTGGCCCGGCAGCTGTGACACACTGGTGGCTGGTTCCCCTGGACCTGCTGGCCTGGTGTCTGCTGGTTCTGGCTTCATCTCCGTGCTTCCTGCAAGCAAATCTTGGAGGTGGAAATTCACCCCTACCCCCGGGGGTCCACTTGTGCTCACAGGATGTCAGGGACATCACTGGGGGCAAAGACCTGCTCTCGCCCTCTGGCCTCCTTTGCTTTCTTTCCTCCTGGACCTATGTGTCCTGCTCCCCACACCCTCGTGTGGACCTGTCTGTCTGTCTGTCGCCCACGGTCACGTTGGGAACTCTGCCTCCTGCTCCAGCACAGTGCCTGGGCCCAGAGGACCTGAGCTGCTTTGATTCTAAACCTGGGGAAGAAACCTCAGGGTCATGACAGGAGCATCAGCCCCAGGGTTGTGCTCTGCCGTATCTAAGCCTGCACCATAGAGCAGCCATAGAGTGAGGGGGCCTGGAGCTCTGGGCCCTCCCTCTTTTTCAAATATTATAGTCAGAACTATAATAATTTTGATAATTTTGCACAGAGAAATGGACATTCCGGATGTCAGTGAAATATGGAGTACACATTAGGTACTCGCTAAATAGCTGTCACTGTCCTTGTCCATTTGGCTCTTTCTGCATGCTATTTATTCCCAAAAAAGGACTAGCTGCCAATTATTTTTATATAAAAAAGGAAATGGAAAGCACAATATAACAAAATCATAATGTTCTACAGACTTTGGAGCATGCACATGCCTACAAGAGACAATAGACGCATTTTCTTGCTTTTAAAAGGAATTGTGTGCTTTAATTAAGAAAAAGGAAAGTTTTCTCTGAGCATATTAATTATCTCTCTTGTCATATGAGGTATTTGTTCCAGATGACAGGCCATAATTAGTGCAGAGAACAGACTGAAATACCCCAGGCGGAGAGGGGGTTGTGGGAGGTGGACGGTGGCGGCCTCACCTCTCTTGGACTCTTCTGGGTGTGTGGAGGGGCCTCGGGGCCAGGTCCCTCTGGGGTCAGCAGCAGAGAGAAGGGAGCAGTTTACTGTGACCTTCCCGAGGGCACTAGACTGTGCCTTTTTCCTAATCCTCCTGGAGAAGAGTTCTCGCTGCCATGCTCAGCACACAGCATGAGGAACCCAGGGAGAAACCAGAACTTGGGCCCATCCTTACATCTGGCCAGCCCGAGACAAGTGTCCAGGCAAGTCACTTGGGAGCTCGGCATTCCTACCTCCTTGCAGAGCTCTGATGCCAGGGTGACATGTGTGGGCAGTGGCTGGTGCAACATTTGTAGCCTAGCAGGAACTGTGGGGGCTGAGGGCTCTTTCTCCTCTTGCTCCCCACATCCAGTGGGAGCTGTGAGTTGGGTGAATTCACTCTCAGGGAGACCCCACGTCCCACCTGGACAGCTTTGGGGGAGCTAGGGGGAGCGCTGGGCCACTTCCAAGTGGGAGCCCCGTCCATGGGGTCTGCACGCAAATGAGGCAGAGGACCTGCACCCGACCCATCACCCCCTGTGCCCTGACTGGAGCAGAGGCGAGAGCAGGTCCCCACTCCAGCCCTGCTTTTCACAACCTGCCCCTCCCAAGGAGCCGCCTCTTTTTCTGCTTTTGCTGCCCAGAGGCAGAGGGAGCAGCACGGGCCTTGAGGACCCTGGAGGTTGTAGAGCAGCAGAGGACTCTGTGTGACTCTGTACCCAGCAAGCTATGACTTTGGGGGAGGTGGCCTTGCTGCTGTGCTGAGCTGCTGCTGGGCTCTTGCACGGTTTCCTGTAGCTGTTAGCACACTCTGACTGTTGCGGTGGATAAACAAGAAGAGTGACGGGAGGTGGCCTTTCTCTGGACAGCTGGGCTTTCCCTGGAGGGAGTGGCCATTCAGGCTCCCATGGGCCCCTCGGTGAGTGTGTGCTTGTGGACGCGTGATCCCAGCAGGCTCCAGCGCACCCCGAGGACAATGGCTCTGGGCAGTGGGAAGGTCCAGGGGAGGCAGAAATAGGTGCGCTGGCTGCTCCGGGGACAGGCATAGGATCTGCTCCCATCTCATGCTGAATGAGCGGAAGGTTGTGTTTGATCTTAATATCATGTCTGGAGTACCACAGTGCTTACAGGCACTTACGTTAGACAGATGATACACGCAGTATAGATCTGAAGGTGTTATTATGGTAATGGGGTGCCTCCATTTCTCCACAGCTCACCCACAAAGGCTTCAGAGATGAGGCTAGTTCTACTTCAAAGTTAATAAAAAGACAATCACGTTGACTCACTTAGGAGCCATCTCCTCCGCACACTCGGGCCACTGCGAGTGTCAGTTTTGATCATCCACGTACCTCGGTGCCGGCCTCCCCTCCCAAGGCCCTGCTGCCTCCGATAACACATCCCGGCCAACTGCTGGTGCCCCACGGGCGATCTGACGAGATGCGGGTTCCAGTGAATTCTGTACAGTTCCTAATGGGGGGAAGCATGGCTTGAGAACATGTGCTTTAAAGTGCAGAAGAATGCGTTCACAGTGTACAAGGAGGCATGAACTAATTATCTCCTCAAGGTGATATTACCGCTGCATAGGCTCAAAATCAAACCAAAGAGAAAACATGGGCTTCCTGGCTCCGTGCCCCTGCAGCCTCAGGACGCTGAGCAAAATCACTGTCTTCTTCAAATGGCACCAGCTACGGAAGCTCAGGATACTGGCTCTCCGGTTCCGATCAATTGGGTACCAGCTGGTTACAGCCAGGCTGAAACAAAAAGCAGCCAGAGTTTCGTTTTTCCTGGTGGGAATTCAATGTTGGGCACTTATTGGAGGAAAGTCGATTCTCAGCTGGTGTGGACCGAGTACTGTGGTCACAGCTGTCGATGGGCTAATGCACCCAGGAAAGTGTTTAATGGCATCGCTCATGATAGCCACTTTTGTAAGGGTCAGGCCCCACCCGTGGTCTCCCTGGCCTGCAACCTGCCTGCAGGCCTGGCATGGGGATGGACCCTTCTGGCCCTTGGGGGATGCCCAGAGTTTGGAAGCAACCTCTTCTACTACAGAAGATGCCACTGATCACTGCTTTGCTCCAAGGTGAGGGGACCACTGAATTCTCTCTCCACCCCGTGAGCATGCGGGACTTCGTGCTTCCTGTGAGTCTGAATCTACCCTGCACGTTGGACACCGAAGCTCCCTTGGCAGTTGCTGCATCTCGCTGACGAGTCCCAGGTGCTGACCGTGAGCTGCGGCCACTTCTGGGAGCATCCTGCATTCTGTCACCACCCCGACGCCTGTGAGCTCAGCTGCAAGGACTGCAGGGGCTGCAGCGATGGCTAAGGGGGCGGCTCACAGGCCCGAGCCTGCTCCCCTCTCAGGGTGTCTCGGCACAGTGAGGGTGCTTTCTTCCCCTGCTCTCTGCTTCTGTGCACACCCGTGGTGTGCAGCTGAGGCTGGAGGAAGAAGCAGAGTGAAGGGCCTTAGGCAGCTGCCGTAACTGAAGCATGCATTGCGGAAGGAGATGGTGCTAGTTACGGGGTGCTGGAGGAAGTCATTATTCCTGGAGACAGTGGGGGGAAGGCAGAGGGCAGGGGAAGGGAGGAGGCCAAGGCCAGGGGAGACCAAGAAGAGCAGGAGCAAGGGAGGGCCTGCAGGGTGAGGGGTGTGTGGATGACAGGCGTGTACAGGAACAGGCCTGCGAAGGCCCCTCAGCAGAGGGGCACTCCTGTGATCGGGTGCGGTGATTCGGGGCCTTTTGGAGACATGCGCTGGCGTTGAGGAGGCAGCTGGCCTGACAGGTCTGTGCACGGTGCGTGCCCAGTAGCTGCTGTCCGGCTCTCTCTGGGGCTCTTTATTCAGGGGCTGGAGAAGCAGCCGCTCTTACGGGGCCCTGGCAGCTGCTTTAGCCCAGCATTCAGTGCCACCCGCTTTACTTCTGACTTCAGAATCCCGTCTTCACAGGGCTAGGCTGAAGTTTCTTTCCCCCATTTTAACTCTCACTTATCTGGAATCTTGGTCTTGCCAGTGGCAGTTCAGAAATCTGATCAGGTGCGGTGCCCGGGGGCCTGGAGGCTGGGCTTGGACACCAGTGTCTCCTACTAGTGCAAGAGGTGCTGAGAGGCCTCACCCTCCATCCCAGCTCTGGGACTCCTGAGCTACTGGGCCTCTCTCCATGAGCAGGATGGCCAGGGCACAGGAAGTTGGTCTGCACCTCGCTTTGTCCTGGGGCTCCCGGACAGCAGGGACCAACTGCAAGCTCGTCATCTTGTCCAAGCACAGCAGGGAAGACTCAGCCTAAGCCCCTCAAGCCACAGCCACGCCCCTTGATGTGTGGCCACTCCCCAAAATGTTCAGCCGCGCCTCCTGCTGAGCCACCATACAGCTGTTTGCTTGGGGCTGACTTGCCCGGGAGGTGCTCAGGACCCAGCCTTGAAAGAGGCGGACCTTGGGGCATGACTGAGGCGGTCTGGGTCCTGTGAACCCCATTCCTATGCTGTGGTCCTGTATCCTGCCTGTCCTCAGCTTCCCCACCTGGCCTCAGCCTGGGGTTCTTCTGCATAGCTTGTTTGGGGCTCTTCCTTTAGAGCCCGGTCTAGTCCGGAGGGGCCCCACTTGGTCTGGTAACAGCCTGACCCGAAATGTTTTCCTTGGGTGAAACCCAGGCAGCCCCTTCAGGGGGGACTCAGGGAGCCAAGATCTCCTCGTGTGAGGAGAGAGCACAGGGCGCAGGGCGCCTCTGTGCCTCCACCCGAGGACACCATTGCCTCCACAGCACCAATCAGCTGCAAGGACGTCCGGCAGGTCTGCTGGGGGCTTGGGGATGGCTGAGTCTGGGGCCGTGCTTTGAGGATCTCCAAGCTGTCTCTGGGTTCCCTGGGGAGGAGGGCGTCCTCACTGGCCCCCCTCTCCAGCAGGAAAGGCCACTGGGTGTGGCTGCCTTCGGAGCCGAGCATGCTGAGCTGCAGGCGAGATGCAGGCACACAGAGCCCATCTGAGGGGCCAGTGCAGAAGCAGGCAGAGGGGGACAGTGTGTGCCTGTGAGCAGGACGTCGCCCGCGCTGCTTGCAGCAGGATGGGGACAGCAGCCGTGTCTTGGGGCTGCCCGGAGTTCTGTGTGCTCAAGGGCTGATGTGTAGACGTCCCTGAGCATGTGGCATTGTGGGGTGCTGTGGTCTGGGAGTCTTGGAGTCCCCTGGGGCGCAGAGGATGCTGAATCTTAGAACAGATGCCTGTGTGGGCCAGGTGTTGCTCAGTAGTCACCTTTGGAGCTGCAGCCCAGGAGAGACCCTCAGATGGTCCCCAGAAGGGACACGTGTCATTCCCATGGGGTGGGGCAGTGGAAATGTGGGGAAGTGCGGTCCTGTGGGACCCAGAGCCTTCCCAAGGGTTCGTGTGAGTCAGCTGCTGAGGTATGGAGCAGAGCGAGGGACCGGGGGCCTGTGCTGGGGCCACCACGTCCTGCCTCCAGCCGCCCCTCCCGGTGCAGGGGAGAGCTGCTTCTGCCACAGTGCTTCAGAGCACACCCGGCCATGCAAGAACCTCACTTTTTACTGTTTCCATGGCAATGGATCTTTATTATATTAAGTGTCTGGACAGCAGTGTCAGGGAATGTCAGCCAGTAGCCGCTTCATCTGCGAATCCCCACACTAGGGTTCTGGCCCCTCCTGTGAAGTCCCGCCTGGGTATTTAGCACGAACACCATCCATCGCTCACCTCACCCCCTGCTGTGAGCTCACTGCAGTCTCCCACCTCCCCAGCTCGTCACACTCCAGACCCCAACTCTCTCCCTGGCTCCTGTGGCACCTTGTGAGCCTGCTGAAGTCAGTGCAGTACCAGCCTGGCATGCAGCATGGTACTGGGTGAGTCCATGCCTCCCAGTGTGTGAGGATGTGCTCCTACCTGCTCACGAGACCTCCCGCCCTCTGTCCCAGCTTCCCAGGAAAGGCAGCTGCACCTAGGAGCCTCTCCAGGGGGTTGCCTGGAGCCTCCTCCCAGGCGTGGGCACCCTTCCCTTGGGTGTCTGCGGCTTTCCTCCCAGTGGCCTGGCACTTTGGCCATTCATTCTCTCACCTCTTTTACCTCTTAGCCTGTTCCAGAGCTCATGACTTCAGAGGTGTGATCAGCATCTGCTGTTTGAGTAGAAGCTTTGGGCCATACATGACCTATGTCTTCCTGCAAAGTTGGACAGTAACTGTGGCTGTACCTTTGGTAATGGTTAAATCAGGATCAGTGGCATTAATTCAGAGAAGTTCAGCAGTGTGCAGTGACTTTAACCTAGATTTCAGGTTAGTTATTCTTGCTGCTGGCCAGCAGCGCGGCATGTGTATCAAGCTAATTAGGGAGATCTGGCTGTTACAGACACCAGTCTGTCCCCAGATTTGTGCAGGAGATGCAGAGCTTTTTGTGATGGTTTAGATCTAGAATGCCCCCAAAACTCTCATACTCTCAGAAGAGAGGCTTCTGGAAGGTGCTTGGACCATGGGGGTGCTGCACTTATCACAGATTCATCCGCTAATGAGTCCAGCAGCTGACTGGGCTGTTGGGTGGGTGGTGTTGGGTGGTGGGACCTGGTTAGAGGTGGGTCACTGGAGGTACATCCCCTCTCCAGCTGCTGTATTCCTCTCTCTGCTTCCTGGCTGCCCTGTGAGCAGCCTTCCTTCACGGCAGGCCCTTCCACCATGAAGTTTCTGCATTTGAGGCACCCAACCATGGACTGAACCTTCTGGAACTGTGAGCCGAAGTAAACCTTCCCTCTGTTAAATTGTGAGCATTGGGTATTGTGCCCAGGAGTGAGAAAGTAACGTAGCTTGCATAAGTGAAAATAAGAGAAAGCTCCCTAGTATCTCGCTGCACAAAGTTCCTTTCTAGATGGTGTGGACACAGCTCCCTAGGGAGCATCCCAGGCAGCTGGCTTGGGGCAGCCAGGTCAGAGGTCCTGGTAGCCATCAGTCCTCAGAGCCCAGTACAGTTCTTTAGATGGGCATTCTCCCACGAATAGGATGGTCAGCAAGGACCTATTTTTGGCATGATTAAATCAAATTATATCCTTCCCCCCCCAAAAATGTCTTAAGTGAATAATGTCAGTCAGCCCAGTTGGGGACCTGAATTCTCATCATGTCCTCTGCAGTAATGCACCTGTCCTTTCAAAGCTGGTACTCAGCCTCCCTCGGCCATGCTGGACCAAGAGTCCTAGCTCTAAGTGACTGCCCTGCTCCTCCAGTGCTAGAGAGTAACTGTCCTCTCCAGCACTGATCAGACTTCTTGACCTGGTGGACAAGTCCTTTTCATGTTCTCAAGCTGCATCTTTAACTTTCATTCAGGATTTTCCATGCATCAGCCTGCCCTCTTTTGGCTGCGGGGTTTGCGCTAAGAAGTCTACATTAGACTGGTAAGGAACCTCATTGATGGCTCCGAGCTTTCCTTTGGCTCTTTTCATTTGCTTTTAATATTCCTTAGAGAAGATCTTGCTAGATTCAGTCTATTCAGGACCTTTTGAGCTTTCTGGACCTGAATAATCACACCCCTCCCAAGATCTGGAAAGTTTTCCACCATTGCGCTATGGAACAGTTCTCTGAGCTGTTTTCCTCTCTCCTTCTCGATCGCTGCTAATGAGTGTTCGCTTCTCAATGGTGCCCTGTAAGCTGTAAGGCCTTCTTCTTTCTAGCTTATCTATTTTGATTTGATTGGGTTATTTCAAAAGATCCACCTACAAGTATAGAAATTCTTCCTTCTGCCTGATCCATTCTGCTGTTGAATTTTGCAACTGTAATTTTTTGTTGCAGGCAGTGAGGCCTTTAGATCCAAGATTTCCAATTGATTCTTTTTTTATGCAGTCCATCTCTTTGCTGAATTTCCCACACATTTCAAGAATTGTTATCTTAATTTTACTGAATTGTCTGCCTGTTTTTTTTGTACCTCATTAAGTTTCCTTGAAAGGGTTCTTGTGAATTATCTGTCAGGCCGTGTGCCGATTTCCTCTGCTCTGAAGTCTCTCACCAGAGTCACTGAGCTCCTGTGCAGAGCCCATGCCATCTGTCTCACGCTGTGTCCCTACACTGCACCTCTGTAACCGGGGGTCAGTTTCCTCTGCTGATTTTATACTGTGGCTCTCACAGTAAAGGGCTTCCTGCTGGTGGTGGGTCCTAGGGGGCAGGTCAGATTCACTGTGCTGGCCTTGGTTGGGGGTGATGCCTCAGTACAGTGTCCACACAGCTTCTCCAGCTGACGATGTCCCTAGGGGTGTCAATGCTTGGGCTGCAGGACTCATGGGACTGTACAACCAGATGAATGTACCTTGTTTAAGCGGGAGAGGGTGCTGGCCACCCTTGGGGCCCTCTGCCAGGCTGCAGTGTGGGACACCTGCTGGATTATATGAGGGGATGCCTCCTGGTAGGCACACCAGATTTCATGGGGGGTAGACTGTCTGTCGGTGTCGGAAGGCACAGGGCTGGGCCAGCCATTGGGCCCGGAGGTGCACTTGTCGTTTGTGAGCACTGCAGAAGGGACTTCACAGGCCTCCCAGGGTGCCTACTCAGGGCTTCCGTGCTGTTGCTCGGCCTCAGCCTCCTCTCAGGGCACCAGGAGGTTGGGCCACACTGCCCAGCTGTTTCCGGAGGACCCAGCAAGTCCAGCTTTCCAGGAAGGGTGGCTGGACTGCTTTCCAGGTCCCCTGTGGGCTACATTGTGGGGCTAACTGCTTCTGTGGAGCTGGAGCCTGGTAGGGCCCCTGGCTGTCCTTTGCGGTAAGTGAGTTTTAGGGGCAGCAGGCAGGTGGGCACCAGTTTGGTTTTGGAGGCCTCTGCAGGCCAAGTTGCTGGTGGGGGGGTGTTACCAGCTGCTCCTCATACTGTGGAGGCTGATTAAGGTCTAGAGGTGGCTCCGTGCAGAGGGGCTGGGTGGGCAGGGCTGGGTGGGCAGAGGAAGGCTGAGCTCTTTCTTTGCAGCAGTAACTTGCAGCTGCTTGGCTGGGCCCAGGCTTCGGATGCTGGGGCTGAGGCAAAAGCAGAACTGCTGGGCCCACCTGCCCTCTCTATGCCCAGCTACTCCCTGTAGGGAGGGAGTCCGTCTTGGGTGATGAACACCCATGCTAGGACCTCAGCCCCTCCCAGGGCCCTGTGGTGTGGACCTGTGCTGGCCCAAGGGGACTGGCAGAGAGTCCCACTCAGGGAACCTCAGGCCAAGACTGAGGCTACGCAGTCACAGGTGACAATTTCCTCACCTTTCCTGGTGAAAGCTGCTCTCCCCACTGCATTTCTCCTTAAACCCAGTCGAGTTTTAGTGCCACCTCAAAGGCCTCCACTGATCTTCACGCGCTATTGAAACCGCAGTGCAGGACAATTTTTTGCCGTGTTGTTGTGTTGTTGTGACCTGAAGGAGAATCCGGTGTGTAGCAGATGCTGAAGAAACGGCACCTGCAGCCAGCGGAGCCCTTTCCAAGGTATTTCAGCATCGGAAAATGCAGCGTGCAAGGTAAACCTGAATTGCAGGTGACACATGTCCAAGCTATAAGGGGGCACGCTGGTACTGAAGGACTGTCTGCTATCGATCTGAAATATAAGTTTAAGTGGAGATTCTCAATTTTGTCTGGCAGGTCTACCCTATGACCGTGCGGGGTGAACACATTTACCATGGCGACAGGAAACCAATCTTCGGAGATGATAGGTTTGCAGTCACAGAGCTGGCCTGGGCCAACCTGTGACCAGTGTCCCCTCTCCATGCACTGCATGTCTTTCGTTGCTCTGGCAGGAGACTGCTCGGGAAGCGGGGGTCCTGCTGGCATCACACAGCCAGGTAAGCTGAGTGGGGACCTACCAGAGCCTCCATCCCAGTGGGGGCCAGTGTTGTCACCACTGTCTGGACCTGACCTCCTACTCACCCATGCATGTCTCTCTTGGCTGCGGTAGGAGGCCAAGGCTGCCCCACGCTGCCATCTGAACTCTTCCAAGTGTGGTCTGAAGCCCAGGGTGCTGCTGGTACCATGACCTTCCCCCAGGTGCTCCTAGGGACGCTTCTGGGGGACCTGTGCTCTCAGCTGCTGGGGACTACCACAGACATCTGAGCCCCAGCTGCTGGGTCAGGTTCACGCTGGGCAAAACCTGCCTGTGTGCTCCAGTTGCCCCGGATAATTTAATGAGAGAAGCGGGGCTGATTAATCCCAGAGACTCGGCTGGCATTTAATCTCAGTGAATGTTAGACAACAATCTCATTATGTGTTTATGTCTTCAACATGATAGGCAAGGAATGAAATCAACCCATAAAATCAATTATTTCTGCAGAAATTGTCATATAAGACAAAACATCGTCAGGAGACAAAAGCAGTTATGATTAGGACTTAATTTGCCCGGTGCTAACAGAGGGTGTGCTTGGTGCCCTCCCCCAGTGCATCTGGGTGCTGCTGGTCCCCTGGGTGCTGGGCACGTGACGGGGGTCAGGGCCAAGTTCTTCTGAGACGCTCTCTCCACCGCTGCCTGCTCTCTCCACCCCTGCCCGTCTCCCGCCTCTTCCTTCTCTCTCGGTCCTGCAGTAGATGTGAAAATCGCCAGCAGCAGGGCTGGCTTTGGGGACTCACATGACCCAGGGCAGGTGGACGCCTTCCCTCCTATTCCGGGACTGAGGACAGACAGAGCGACTAGCACCCCCCTAGGGAACTAGGAGTTGAATTTAGGCCTTCACACTGAGCTACATTCCTAGCCTGTTTTTCAGATTTATTTTTTGTCTTGAGCCAAGGTCTTGCTAAGTCGCGGAAGGGTCTTCGCCGTCACCAGTTTCAGGAACAGCGTGCTGATGGGCCCCTCTGCCCTCCTTGGCTGCCCTTCCTCACAGGGGTTTCCCTGCCAGGCCAGGAGGTACTGGGAACTGATTTTCTTTCTTTTAACCTTGGAATCCCAGTAAGTAATTTGCCATCCTCCTGCTTCAGCCTCCCTGTGTGCTGGTATCACAGGCACGTGACAGCACACAGGGCTATAATCACGCATTTCTGAGGCAAGGAGAGTTGTGAGAAAGTAAAAAGCCTCAGAAGTCAGGCAGTGTATCTCTAGGCTGACATTCTTCACCTCTTGCTGTGTGGGAAGTTTTCTGGGAAGACTCAGTTTCCCTGTCTGCGGAGTGTGAGGATGTGGGAGGAGGCGTGCGAGCCTGGTGCGACTCCACCAGGACGTGAGGGCAGCACCGGGCGCGGCCACGGTGACTCGTCATCGGGCAACTGCCACCCTCAGAACAGTCACCAGGAAGACACAGCACAGACTGCGGGCGGAGGCAGAGTTGACCGGGCCGGTCCCGCTGGGGAAGGGGCTGACCAGGAATCGGGCAGAAAAATGGCTCTGGTCGCTGCCGGCTCGTTGGGGTCTCGAGGCTAGAATGAGGCCTCCAGGGCCTCCTGTCCTGCGAGCTGAGGTTCCTCGGTGGAAAGCGGTGCGGCAGGGAGTGGGGCATCCATGCCCCTGTTACTGAGAGGGAGGACAGAGGGTCCTTTGCTGCTTTACTCCTGTAAATTCAGAAACCAACGTGAGCCCGAAGGCGGTTTGCAGCCGTTCCAGCGGGGAGCTGGGAGAGAGGGTGAGCCACGGTGCTGGGTATGAGGCTAGCAGGCTGGTGACCGAGGAGCTGTGGCCCTGCCATGCTTACTGTCCCGGAGCCTCCTCTCTCGTTCCCCACCCTGGTGACCGCTTGGGTTCTAGACAGGAAAGGGGCACAGGGACCAGCCCTCCTGGGCCTCCCCCTCGATCATGCCCGCACCTCTCCCGTGATGCTCCGCCCTCTCCTCCCAGCCCTCCCTGTCTGCACAGCGACTTGAAGCTGTTGCTTAAGATTCCAGAGTTTGCCAAATAACCCTCAGAGTCGCCGTTGTCCCTTAGACCAAAAGTGCAAGAGCAAACGGGGCTGCGTCGTTTATTTATGGACTCCGTCATGCATTTGCATGTATTGAATGCTCACTATTTGCCGGAGACCGCGCCACATCCACTGGAGGGAGAGAAAGAAGAAGGAAGCACGCCTTCACAGAGGGAAGTTCTCTAGAGAGGCCTGGCCAGAATCAGCCTTCACAGACAAGAGGATTCACTGCCATGCGATCACTTAATTCAACTGCTTGTGCCCTCAAGAGTGTCAAAGAGGTTGACCTACTATTTTGGGCTCAGACAGAGGGGTCATACATGGAGATTAGGGGAGAAAACCAATATTGAGTCAAAGTGCCAGGCTCACTCAGGAAACAATCAAATGATATCCAGAGGGAGCCGGATCTTAGTCACAAGGCGTCCTCATGGGCTAAGTGGCCTTTACCGGTGCACTCCCAACTGCACGTTCATAGATTTTCAATCTCACACGCTCTTAGCCCTCACGAGTGGACAGAGCAGCTATCTGTGGGATGGTAAGAGTGTGATGATGTTTCTCTGGAGTTTATCAATCATTTTAGAGTTGTGAGGTGTCCACAGGGCTGGTGTGTTGCAGGGTGTCTGGGAGGCAGGACTTGAGGGGCTGCGGTTTCCCAAAGGCCACAGAAAGCCCCCCAGGACCAGAGTAGGGAACTGGTGGTGATTACTCCAGGGCCTGGGGGTGACTTTTCTGGGTGACTTGCACGGCGGAAGTCCAGGGACAGGACCAGATAGAGCAGGAAACTCCTGAGCAATCTGCAAAGTTAGATTGGCTTCAAAGCGGGAGAGATTCACACCACCTGGAAGGCTGAGGTCTAGCTTCAGGCAGGAGCGCTGCCTCCCACCACAGCACAGAAGAGGAGGGCTGGCTCCCCGCCGCCCCCGCAGGCCTGGCAGTCTGCGGGTAAGGTGAGCCCACCTAGAGCTCCGAGGAAGCCCGGCCCAGTGCGTCTGCTGAACAGGCTGACACCATCCACACGGACGCCTGGAGGAGCCCGGCCCGCTCCCTGCTGGAGATAAAGGCAGTCAGCCCTCCACGTCTGTGAGTCTGCACCCATAGCTCTGACCAGCCACAGGTTGCAAATACTGGGAAAAAATTTCCCCTGTACCGAACATGTTCAGAGTTTCTTTCTTGCTGTTATTTCCTAACAGCTCTGCGTCATAACTCTTTACACAGCATCTACATTGCCTTGGTTACTCAGCCACCCAGAGAGGATGGGGCACGTGGGGGGCACATGCAGAGGTCATGGCCAGCACTGTGCCGTTGTATACAGAGCCCTTGAGCATCCAAGGGTGCTGGTGCCAGGTGCCAGGTGCCAGGCCCCGGTGTGCACAATTGGTGAGATGACTATACTGTTGACTTCTAGTTTTTTTTTTTTTAAGTGAACAATATCCAGAATGAAATTTTAAAATGACATGACACAGGGAGAAGGCACGACAGTGAGACCCATGATCCTATGGCCACGAGAAGGAGGAGTCCATGGCAAGGCTGGGGGTTTACAGAGCAAGGCCTCTGCGCGCCTGCGACCCCCAGGGGAAGGGTCTGGTAGAGGCTTGTATGCCTCACCTTCCCGTTGCTGGAACACAACACCAGATTTCCACAACTCAGTGAAGGAGAAGTTTCTGTCATTTCGAAATTTTCAGAGGATTCGCGGTCGGCTGGCTTCCAGGTAGAAGACAAGGTTGGAATGGAGGAGAGCCCCTCCACTCCAGCATGCAGGGAGCAGCGCAGGAGGGGAGGAGCCGGGGACAGGAAATCTCCTTCGGGTCGCACCCCCGGGGCCACCTCCAACCAGCCCCACTTCCTCTGGCACTCTCCGCTCTGAGTTCATGCATGGCTCCATCAGCTGACGGGCACAGCGCCCTCGTAACCCAGCCACCCTCCACACGCACTGGGATTTGGGGGGACATTTGGGGTCTAAGCCGTAACAAGGCTGAAACGAACCAGCAAAGCCACAGACATAGTAGCAGGGTGGCGACTGACTGTCCTTACTGAAACGGAAAGCAAAGGTGCATATGTGAAGTGCGGTGACAGGACTGGGATAATGAAACATGTGGGACTGATATAAAATAATTCAACAAAAGAAGAAAAAGGAACAAATCTGGGACACATAGAAAACACAGTGAGACTTTGCAGGTTTGAGCCAAATGTATGGTAATTACTCTGTCAAATCCTATGCAATTGTCTTTTATTGTTCACAAACATCAGCTATTGGCCATCGTACCCCGTTCAGTCAATGTGTTCAGTGAATACTCAGTGCGTACCCCAAATAAGAGTCAGAGGTGAGCGTTCTGGGCGTGATGCTCAAACCCAAGTGGGACAGATTCGGCCACAGCACAGAGGCAGGCTGGAGGTGAGATGAGTAAAGCAGTACTCTGTGAAGATGGTCAGGAAAGTGCTGGCTGGGCTGCTGACCGGGCATCAGACAGTGGACTGTGGGAGGGAGGGACCCCAGGGCCAGGGATCATTTTATAGTGGACAAAGTTCCAATTCTGCAAGTGGAGATGACTCGAAATAACACCACATCCCACCTCGATACCCTTGACATACATAGACCAAAATGTCCATAACTGAAAGAAACAGACGGCCCCCGAGCCCGCATTCCGGGGCCGCGGGAACTCGCACCTCTCCTGGCAGGGCACCCTCACCAGGGTGGAGTCAGCGCAGGGCAAGATGTCCGCACACCTCAGCTGTGAGGGACCAAAGCGGGGACTAGAAAACCCGTGCGTACTCACTGCCCAAGGCATAAATGAAGTGTGGTGCAGTCCTGTGGTGAACTACACAGAGATGAATGAAATAAAATAGTCTCACACTGCAGGTGGGAGCATGTCACAGGCATAGAGCGGAGGACTCCCATCTCTGTCACACGACCAGGGGCGTTGACCTGAGCCGGGCGTGAGGGAGGAGCCTGGGGAGCAGCCGTGGCCCGCTCGGTGAAATCTGACTTTACATACTCAGCTTCGTGAGGAAGCTGTAGGTACGGCCTGAGGACCTGGGCTCTTTTTCGGTCAGCTGCCGTCCTTTGTATTAGTCCATGCAGGCAGTAGTAGTCATTACAGGCCGTGGGAAGGTGCACACACGCACACACGCATGTAGTACATCTTCGTTTCTCATCTCTGTCCCTTACTACTTCTCTTCATCACATGCCTTGGACTTCAGCTTTGCAAAACTCCGTTAGAGGCCCCTCGCTGCAGGAGCTGGGTGCAAACCAGCCAGGGTATTTTGTAAGCCCGAGGAGAGAAACTCAGCTAGACTTCTCTTGCGTAAGCTAAAGAGGCTCAATTAGACCCTATGGTCTGCCTTCAACAGTACCAGGAATCTTGACCTTGAACCCACTGCAATTCTTCCTAACCTCTCACCTCTGGGTTCCCACTGGACACCTGCAGTAGGTGGCTGTGTAGCCCCCCTCTGGCCACTTCCTGTCTCTGTGGAAAGATGATTCTTCCTGTCTATTTCAGCAGGCTTATCTGGACTTGCCTGGCCAATAGAATGTGGGCAGAGTTCACTGGTGACACCTCCCAGCAGACGTAAATGTTCCCATTGGTCCTGTCACTGCTCAGAGTAAGGATTCCGGGGAGGGGGTCTCTCCTTGCTTGTGAGAGCCCCACAGGGATGGAGACCCCTGGAATAGCACACCCACAGTGACCTGCAATGTGAGGAAAGAGCAAATGTGCCCTGACTGCAGCCGTTAAAGCTGTGAGGTCACTTGTTATGCAGCATGACAGCCTAGAGTTGACTGACACAATGACTTGTTCCACAGGGAGAAACACGGACACCAGAGGCCCTGGAAATGCACCCTCATAGCTCTGTGAGCCCACAGCACTAGCCTGTCCCAAACTCTTGTTTATGCCATATGAGGTGACAGCTTGAGAAATTCATTCCTCACAAGAGGAATGAATTTCTTTAATTGCCCTGGATTTGGTGACATGGCAATCTTGTAGTCAGAGACAATCAGCCTCTTTATGTAGATCTATGGTTAGAAGAAAACCTTCTACCAAAAGACTGTTTCATTTGGAAGTAGAGTCAGTCCCACCCTGACGATGACTGGACACCACTGACTCTACGCCTGTGTGAAAGCAACGCGCTCTGCAGAAAGCACACCTTGCATCTCCAGTGTTTATCTCCGCACCGGTGCCCTGCAGTAGGGATTGCCTAGAGACACCGGCAGCAGTGCAGAGAGTGGCTCCAGGTCAGCCGCATCACAAGGGCAAAGAGTAACACACCGTTCTGTGGTGAGCTCCCTGACTCCCCGACTCCCCGCAGTGTGTTCCACCCTGCTCTGCGGGCTGCAGCAGGTGAGAGGCACGGGGTGCGTTTTCAATGCATGGGATTCTCAGCACACAATGAGGGGTTTTCTTTTGGACAGAACCCACTGGAAGCTAGGGAACAGCCGTACCAGCAATAAATACCATTATCACCAGATGCCAGCCGTCTGTTGGTCAGTGACGTAACCACGAAGTACTGAATAACACAATGAGACGCCTGCACATGGGAGGGGTTTTCAGAGCTAGCGGCATTTTCCAGGTTGCACCGGGCTGGTTCTGAGGCCTTTTCTTTCTCTGTGGATTGCTGAATAACATGTGGAAGATGGAAGCCTCTCAGGGTCCTCCAACCTGCTGGCCTTTGCTTGTCTTCCTTTTCTTTGTCTTTTCTTTTCCTCTCCTCTCCTCTCCTCTCCTCTTCTCTCATCTTTTTGAGACAGGGTTTCTCTATGCCATTCAGGCTGGTCCTGAACTCAGTGTATAACTCAGGTTGCCCTTGACCTTATGGTGATCCTCCTGCATCAGCCTCCTGAGTGCTGGGATTGCAGGCGTGTGCTCTCGTGCTTTTCACAGTGTGCCCAGATGCTCCTGTCTGTGTGACTGAGTCCCTCAGCCTTGTGTGGTCAGCTGCCTCCCTGTCCACTAGCAAATGCTCTGGCAGTGCACTTTGCTTTCCAAACATTAAATTAGAATCGGTCTCCTCAAACATATGTTGTGATGGTGACAGTCACTGGCTCAGGGGCTTAAACCACTGAGCTCTGTCAGTCAGGATTCTGTCTGCAGTGTGACAGTCAGGGTGGTGATTTTCCTCATTGTTTTGGGTGATTGTTGGCTTTCAGCTTCTGCTTTGTCCTGGGATCCAGCAGGAGAGACGGTCACTGTCCCGTCACAGCGTCCAACCTCCTCCTGCTGCCCAGCCTCCCTCCGGTCAGCCAGGACAAGCCCTGCACTAAAGGTCACCGCTTGAGCTCTTCTAAGTGCACCTTCCCTTTGCCCCGACCCCTCTCACAGCTCCCTGGCCTGTGAGGAGAATGACCTGGGGACCTCTGGGAGGCGGGGTCCCGCCAGCCACATGGATAACACCCTACACCCCTGCAGGTCTGTCTGCTTACAGTCCTGTGCCCCACGGCAACCCCAGTTCCCCTCCCAGCACCTCTACTTTCAACCATGCATTCAGGGTGTGAGCACCAAATCCTGCTGGTCTCAGGGAGTCTTAAATTGGGGTCCCTTCGGGTCTCAAGCAGGTCTGATCCACATTCATTTGGAAGCTCAGATTATCCTCTGAGCGCAAACTCGCACACGCCCTCCTTTGTTAAGTCAGGCTGTCCCAGGAGGGCAGAGTGGGGCTTCCGCCAATGCCAAGGCTCACACGGGACCCTGCACTACTGGGTGGCTGCAGAGGAGCTGCCCTGCCCCTCTCTGCCCAGGCTGAGCTTCCTGAAGGCACACAGCATCTCAGATCCCAGGAACCCACTCAAAAGCCCTGCCCAGAGCCAAGGCTGACAGCAGATGGAGGTGAAATAATTTGACATCCACTGTCTTTAATAGAAAGGAGGCTCTAGAAAGGGCCTGTCCCCTTCCTTTTTTTGCAGGTAAAATAAGTTAATCCAAGGAGGTACTTTGAGAATAAAATTGCTACTCCTACTTACTTCCATGGTCCTAGTGTGTGGAATATTGTTTTACATTCTTTGATTTTTTAGTCTTTGGCCTGGATGAGTTTCTTGAATGCAGCAGGCTGTTGGATTCTGTATTTTGCTCTATTCTGCCAATTTGAATCTTTTAACTGGAAAGTTGACATCATTTACATTGAAAGTTGTTGCCGAAAGGTTTGACTTACTCCTGCCATTGTGCTCTTTTCTGATGTGGACTCTCCGATCTTTCCCTTGTTTAATTACTTGCCTTTCTTAATGTATTTATTCAATCTGAATTTTTACCTTTCTGACTTAGTATCCGTGTTGGATACACTTAAGTAGTTTTCTTGAGTTCTGGCGTGGTGTCCATGTAGCTCGTGCACTGTTCTTCACTGGGGAATGTTCTTATTTCCCCATCAACGTTGACAGGTAGTTTTGCAGCATATACTGGTCTGCCTTTCTAGGTGTTTTCTTTTAGGGCTTGAAACACAAATTTATCTTGAGCAGTCTGGTTTACTTTAGTATGTCTATTTTTCTTTTTTCTGACAGTTTTTAAGATTCTGTCTTTCTTCCATATGTCTGGGATTTGACTGTGATGTGTCATGGAGAACTTCTTTTTTAAATCATAGTTATTTGGTAGCAACAGCTGATCAGAGAGGCAGAAAAGGTATATATAACTTAAGAGAGCAACTCAACAGGAAGAAATAAACACTGTAAATCCATGCACCAAATACTGGGCACCTAACCTCATAAAAATATACTACTGGGCATAAAACATCAGCATCAAATAATCATGGTGGGAGCTCTGAATACTCCACTTTCACAGATACACAGATCAGCTAACCAAAAACTATAAAGAAATGTCAGAGCTGAATCACACCTCCAGACAAACAGACTTAATGCTGTCTCAACCCTACTGTACCATAATACACATTCTGCTCAGCAGCAAGTGAAACTCTCTCCAAAATAGATTATATACTAGTCCAGAAAGCCTGCTTAAATACATCCAAAACAATCAAAATTACCCCATGTACACCATCAGATCATAACTTACTGGTTGATAGCCCACAGAAATCAATAGCAAAAAAAATCACAGAAATTTTACAAACAACTGGATATTAAACATTCCAGGACACTCAGTCACAGAAGAAATCAAAACACAAACAGAACGATTCCTAGATTCAAAGACTAATGCTAATACAAAGTACATGTGGGACACAATGAAAGCACCCTAAGAAAGAAATTTACTGCTGTGACTGTTCACATTAGGAAAACAGTACACTCACAGAAATGACCTGACGACACATCTTGAGAAACTAGAAGAATAAGAGCAGTCCAAACCCAGGCCTGGAATGAGGAGTGAGATCATAAAAATCAGAGAAAAATTAATGAAATTTAAATTATAAAAGAACACAAAGAATCAATGAATAGAAGAGCTGGTTCTTTGAAAAAAAAAATAAACAAATTAAACCATTAGCCAGAGTTACCAAAAGATGAAATGTACAAATTTTTAGATACAAAATTCTTAGAAAAAAGTGAACCAAGAATGCATAAAAGTGATGAACAATCCCATAGCAGGTAATGAAATGGAGATGGTAATAAAGAAACTTACCAATTTCAAGAAAGCCGGGAGTTGATGGATTCACAGCTGAATTCCACAAGACCTTCACGGAGGTTATGAAACCAATACTCTTCAACCTCTTTAATTAAATTGAATGAAGAGGAATACTTCCAAACCCATTCCTGGAAGCTAGCATTACCCTGATTTCAAAACCAGACAAAGATCCAACTAAAGAAGAAACTTTCAGGCTCTTTAATGAACATAGATGCAAAAATTCTTAGCAAGATCTTGGCAAAGAAAATGCAAAAAAATCCTCAAAATGTGGATACACCATGAGTAAGTATCTTCACCCCAGAGAAACAAGGATGGTTCAACATATGCAAGTAAATAAAGGAAATACCACACCACAAACAGAGGCAAAGACAGCAATCATGTGACAGTCTCTATAGACGCAGAGAAATCCTTCGACAAAATTCTACATCCATTTATGATAAAAATAATTATGAAGAAAATTGATGTAGGAGTACCCCCCTCAACCTGATAGAAAGCCATTTACAACAAATCTGCTGCCAACGTAGTATTAATTGGGGAAAAGCTGAAAATTTTATCTCTAAAATCAGGAACCAGGATGCTGCTGTCACTACGCCTCTTCAATATATTACTGGAAACATTGCCCCAAGGAGTCAGGCAAAAAGAAGAAACAAGAGCGATTGGCATAGGAAAGGAAGAAGTCAGATTATCACTGCTTGGTGATGACATGATACTCTACATACAAGAGCCCAAATTCAGCAATGTAGCAGGGTACAAATTAATACACAAAAATCAACAGCATGTCTGCACCTCAATAATGAACTCATAAAGAAAGAATTTGGGAAAACTATCATTCCCAATAGCATCAAAAATATTAAATATTTAGGAATCAACCTAACCAAGGAAGTGAAACACTGCTACAACAAAAAGCCACAGCACTCTGAAAAGGAGATCAAAGAGGACATCAGAAAATGGAAAGGTGTCCCTGTTCCTGAATCAGCAAAACCAACACTGTCAAAATGGGCATGTCCCCAAAACTTAAATGTAGATCAAATGAAACCCCAAGCAAAATACCGACAACATTCTTCACAGAACAATAGAAAACAATCCCAAAATTCATATGGAACCAGAAGACACCGTGAACAGCAAAGCAAACCTGAGCAACTAGAGTAAGGTAGAATGTACCACAACCCTAGATGTCAACCTACTACAAATTACAGTGATAAGATCAAAACCAGAAACAAAAACAAATAAACAAAAAAACCCAGTGTAGTTTCTGCGTGTAAAAGACACATGGACTAATGGAATCCATGGACGATGAAGAGGCAGCCCTGGAAACACTGAGCCACATGATTTTTGACAAAAGATCTAAAGGCGTACCCCGGAGGAAAAGCAACCTAAATCACAGTAGGAAACCTAGCTACCCACACATAGAAGGGTGAAGCTACATCCATACCTTTCACCATGCACTAAGCTGAAATGAAAGTGGTTCAAAAATCTAAATATTAAAACAGAAACACTGACCCTGCTGGAAGATAAGGTAGGTAAAACTCTTGAAGACTGAGGCATAGACAAGGACTCTGTGAATAGAATCCAAATTGTGCAAGAAATATCAAGAATCAACAAACGAGATTATATCAAATCAAAAAGCTTCTGCACAGCAAAGGAAAGAATCACCAAAGTGATATCCCATAGAATAGAAAAGAAATTATTAGCTATACTTGGGACAGAAAATTAAGAGCTACAATACACAAAGAATTAAAAAAATTAGACCCAGAATAAAAGACCCAATAAAAAAAATGGGCAACTGAAATGGAAAGATATTCTTCAGAAGTAAAAATAGCCAATAAATATATGAAGAAATGCTCAGCATCACTGGTCATTAGAAAAATGCAAATTAAAACAGCAGTCAGATTCTATCTTACCCCAGGAAGAATGGCCATCATCAAGAAATCAAATAATGACAAATACTGGTGACATTGCAGAGAGAAAGGAACCGTTGCACATTCCTGGTGAAAATGTAAACTAGCACATCTCCTATGGAAATCAGTGTGGAGAGTCTTCAAAAAATGTAAAATAGAAATTCCATGCAGCCTAACAGTTTCCCACCGGGCATCTTCCCAAAGGAGCTAAAGATTGCATAGCACCGTGATCCAAGATGCGTACGCTTCCAGCAACTCGAGTCACAGTCGCTAAATTACAGAAGCACCCTGCAAGTCCCTGGAGAGATGAGTGGATGGAGAACGTGTGTTTGTACACTGCGGGCTGCTACTCTGCCGTAACAAGAGGGAAGTGGACGCACCTGAGACAGTCACGGGAAGTGATATAAATCATAAATCGGACGTGCAAGCTTAACCATCCTTCCATTTCTCTTAGGAGAAACCCAAAGTATAAACAAACCGAAGAGCAAACTGGAAGCTGGGTGGTAGGACATGGGAGCCAGATCTCGGGAATAAGAAGGCGCTTGAGAACTGCTGCAGGGTGGAGGGCGAAGGCGAGCGTGTGGAAATCATTAAAGAGCGATGCGGGCACGCGCCAGCAGCACACAAGGCGCGTACTGATCATGGACCGCAAACACGATGCTGGTGACCATGCCAGTTGGAAAGCCACACAGACACCCCTGAGACTGCGCCACGGTACCTCTTAGCTGCATTCATCAACCTTTTATAAGTTTATATTTTAATCTAGAAGAATTGTGGGATTTTTAAAACTTTGGCATTTTGCCAGCACTAAGGAATTAGTTGATAGAGGAATGATGGTCAGTGGACAGATCCATCAGATACAGGACAGATGGACAAAGGACATGGAAGGATCATGTCACCAAGCGCAGAGCCCGACCTCAGCATCCCCGAGGGCAGGAGTCTGCCAGCTGCCTGATGTGATGTCAATGCTGCTCACACACTGCGCTGTTCCTGAGGGCTCTCGGCAGGCGGCGATTTCCCATCTGAAAGGGCTGAAGGCTCCACCTTCCACCTCTAAAGGGAATGGAGCTGTGAAGGCCCAGGGGTGGCTCAGGAGAGGTCAGCAGGCAGAGCTGGGTGCTGGCCTTCCACAGGCCAGCTGGTGAGAGTTCTAGAGAAAGAGACTGCACAAAATGAAAGAGGTTCCATCATAAAGAGACGGGAGAGATTTAATGACCTTGGGATCTGATCAAACCAACCAGCCATCCCAGCTATTAGACCGCTGTTAGGTAAATAAACGTAAGACACCATCGTTAACGGTGGCAGATGTGAGGCGCACGCCTTGGTTATAAGTGAAAATTCCCACTGTGT
Source organism: Hydrochoerus hydrochaeris (assembly GCA_004027455.1). NCBI lineage: Eukaryota > Metazoa > Chordata > Mammalia > Rodentia > Hydrochaeridae > Hydrochoerus > Hydrochoerus hydrochaeris. Next base: position 119,770 of record PVLA01004932.1, read on the forward strand.
ATTTTTATAGAAATACACAGCAAAGCCTGTAGGAATGTAATGGTACAATGTCTGACAGCTGAAAAAAAAAAAGAGATGCAAAGAGCAACATCTATAAATGAATAAACAAAGCAGTTACAGAAACAAAACCTCTCCACCTGAGGAATGCTTGGAATTTTTACGCAATCAGATTTCAACAGAAACTATGGCTTATAGATTGAAAGTGACTAATTCAATGAACAAATCTGCTTTCTCCCAACTAGGCAGTAAATATTTTCACCAGTAAACTGGAAAGTCAGACCTGTAATGCTGGGTAAGTTTTCTCTCTGCTGGGGGCTGTGCCCCTACCAGCCTTGCATAATAGCCTGTCACAGCCCTTGCTTTACATCCAAGCGGGCCCACAGCGGGTGCAGCCCTGAGCCACTGCAGACTCCATTTGTGGCCTTGCTCTGTCCTGCACAATGCCTGCGTGCCCCTCTGCACACAATGGGTATTCAGTGCCTGCTCCTGGGCTGAATGAGGGGATGGACGGCTGGGTCTTTGCATGGTCGCGATACCATAGCTGATGAATGAATGGATGAAGCTAATAAAAAAGACCATGTTTTGCACCGAAATTGCTTCACGGTCCTTCTGGGTCTGGAGACTCTTTATCTATAGACATTGTGTCTATAAATCCATATCTACTAAGCCAGGCTCTTCAGTGAATGACTTACCAACTTCCCATGGCAGCCCCCTGGGTTCTGAAAGGCTCGGGGGCCACACGAAATCAAAGGGAGATTATTTCCCCACTAAGAGCTGCATGCACTCAAAAGTAGGAAGGAGGAGGCACGAAAAATGCCTCCTTCCAGATCCAGCGTCGCTCAAATTCATGAGTCTCAGGGCTGAGCTCTGAGTCTGTTTCCTGCATAAAAACAAAACAAACAAAAACCAAAAAACACAGAGGCACCGGTTTGCATTAGGGTCCTGTAATGTGCTATAAAATCCATGCCAGAGCCAGGCGTCTAATTTAAGAATTATTTCCCAGTTTTATGTCTCTCATCCCGTGTCTACTTCTTCGCTCTTTGGGTTCTTTCTTTCCTTTCCCTACGAGCTCATCTTCCTTCTCCTCCCTCTTCCCCACCTCACCCCGCTTCTCCTCTTCCACCCTCAGAGCACAGAAGCAGAAAGAGGAGACTGAAGGGGACAGTGGCGCAGGGCACAGCCAGCCCCAAGCACAGGGCTCTTGTGAGGGCTATGGATACTAAGCACATCCAATAACTGAGTAAGGAGCTGTGTGCGGTGGTACAGGTGTGAAATCTCAGCATCCTGGAGGCTGAGGCAGGAGGGTCATGGGTTTGAGATCAGCCTGCACTATACAGCAAGAACTCATCTCAGGAAGAGAAGGAATGATAAAGAAAAAATACTAGTCAGTGAGAGGGTGCCAAGGACTTCCTGTGCCTTGGGCAAAGTTAAATCAAGGTGATGTCATGAGTGGTAAGGAGCGGATGCTAATTAGAGGCATGAGTCCCCCAGAGAAAGTGGCATTGAGCTTGGACATGTACAGTGCAGCCACCTGGAGATCGGGGAGGGGGCCACATTCCAAGCACCCTGAGTTGAGTATGTTTTTGGTTTGGGGCTTAAAATACAGTGTGAGTGGAGCGCAGTGTGGGTGTGGGTAGAACCGAGGCAGGGATGCTGGGGTCCTGCTCTGGGTGTAGAAGGAAGCCACAGGACATTTGAGAAACGTGACCTAGGCACCTGGCCTCCCAGAGCTCGCTGATGCTGCCAAAAAAGGCAGGAGAGGAGGCCATGACGGGAAAGGAGGTTGTCCTGGTGACAGAGGACGAAGGACAGCTGCTTGGTCCAGGCCATCATCATGGTGCTAGAGTGGACAGAGGTGCTATCGCATCTGTGCAGCCCGCAGAGAAGAGCATCCTCCCCAAACAAGGCTGTGTGTGTGTGAGGAGCAGGTTCCTGAGAGGGAGACAGCTGAGTCCTGGGTGCTATAGGGCTGAAATCAGCCTCACAGTGTCCCACGCAAGACTGCGATGCACATTGAGCTCTTGTCAGAAATGCCACGCAGTGCTCAGCAGGTGTGGAGCTCCCCCTGGAGGCTCGGCTGCAGATGGGGAGGTGGGAATGGTGCATGTATAGGTGCTCTCCACACACACGGAGCAGGACTTCCTTGGAGAAGGAGGAGAGGAGAGGGCAGGACTTCCAGGAGCCATCAAGGGGCAGAGACCTGAGCAGACATGGATGGTATCTCTCTGCTGAGCCCTGTTCTGAGCCCTTGAAACCATGCATGGATGGGGCAAGCACCAGAGAACTTGGAAGGGGGTCACACCAGGCAGCCCAGGAGATCTCACGAGATACCTGTGCCCCCACCCAGTGGAAGAAAGACAGCCCACCTTTCCACTGTACAGGCTGGCCTGGAAGCCAGGCACGGCGGGCATGTTTCTGTCCTGGGTGCAGCAAGGCCAGCTCTGACTTAAGGAAGAGAATCCCGTCCCCCCAAAACTCAATGGGCATTGACTGGGACTTTACCCAAGCATGTAACCTCAGGCTGCACTCTCCTTCCTCTTGGCTGAAGGTCCCTCCTCAGCTGTGGTTGGTCTTTCCCTTTTGTTTCCAGAGAATGAGTAATTTACCCCTGAAACACTTGGATCACTTACCAGTCCAATTATTTAAATGTAGGGTGACCAAAAATTGGGGCACAGGGTCTGACAATCTCCTTGGTCCTTACAGGCCTGAGAACACCTCCTCCTCCAGAAACAGACTGTGGGAAGCTGCCGAGGGATCCAGTCACAGTGATGGCCTGGCCAGAGACACAGAGGACTCTGTCCTGGGGAAGAGATGGGGGGACTTGGTCTACAGGAACTCCTTCTGGTGTTTAGTCAGGGACAGCTGGGACTAACAGGAACCCTGTGGTGACAGATAAACTAAGCAGCCCAAAACAAGACTCCAAAGATGTGCGGCTTCAACTGTCACTGGACTGGTCCACAAAGCAGGATAGCACCTGTGTGCTAAAATAAACCAAGTGACCACCAGCTAGAATAAAAGATGTAAGGAGGACCAGAGCCTCCTGCAATCATAGATACATAAAAATAAAGTAAAGCCTTAACTCAGCTGCCAAAAAGCAACAGCTAAAATAAAGGTAAACTAAGGTAATGACACATTATCCATAATACAGTGGAAAATCACCTGTCATACCACGATCAGGAAAACCACTATCTGAGTGAGAAAGGGCAATTAACAGACACAACACCAAGAAGAATCTGACCCTGTATCATCTTGCAGGATTTTAACGTAGTTTTAATTAACCACATCAGTTTATCTAAGCATCACTGGGACAGCCTTTTGTTTATGTACTGAATATCCCAAGCATCGCTTGGGCAGATGTCATTTCAACCAGTCACTTCTCCTTTGACAAAATCCTCCTTTTTATATTTCCTCTTATAAAATTTAGGGAAAGTGCAATGGTTGGTCATCCTACATTTAAATAACTGGACTGGTAAGTGATCAAAGTATTTCAGGGGTAAATTACTCATTCTCTGGAAACAAAAGGGAAAGACCAACCATAGTGATGAGGTAGAAAAAAAAATCAGATGGAAATCACAGAACTAAAAGATACAGTGACGAGACATTTTAAAAACATGCGGGGTGGGCACCAGGGTAGGAGTGGTCATGAAAGGGGACAGGAACTGAGAATTCAGGACTGTTCATCATAATCTGCTGTCCTGGAGGACAGAGGGAAGAGGGACTGGAGAAAGAGAAGAGAGGCTTAGGGACTCGGGAACAACAGCTGAACCTCCTGCCATCAGAGTCTCAAAACAGGACACAGTGGAGACAGAATATTCAACACAACAACTGCGGGAAGAGCCGAATATGGCTGCAGGTGTAAATCTACAGGTCAAGAACACAGGCAAAGCTCAGACCTCATAAAACCCAGAGAAACTCAGCCATGTCATAATTAAAGTCCTAGGAAGGAATTGTAATGTCCCACAATGACAGTGAGAAATAATTAATTGCTCATAGCTGCACACCTGCCCCAATGCCATAGAGGGAAAGAGCTGCCGTCCAAGACCCCATGAGGAGATGGCGTCCCTGCAGAGAGGGGACGTGTAAAACACATGTTGCTAGCAGATCTGCTTTTAGCGATTGGATAAAAGAAGCTCCTCTAACAGAAGAGGCGTGGTAAACACACCGATGGTGAAGGATTGGAAAGGAGGAAGGAAGCGCGAAGGACGGGGCGCAGAACCGCGGCCTTCTGGCCTCATGAGTCCCGTGTGACTGTACAGTTAGGGCTCCCGTTAGCCTCTGGTACTCACGGACAGCAGACCTGCGGGGGGGTGCAGGTAAAGGCGCCTGGGTGCACCTCACGGGAAGGGAGAGAAGCTGTGAGGGAACCGCGGGGGCTGCCGGAGCCGCTGTGCACCCGCGTGCGAAATCCATGAATGTCACCCAGAACGGCTCCTCCTGCAGCAGTGGGCTGGACGCACTCATGGACTGGCCTGTACCCTGGAAATCTAAAAAACATTTAAGGGAAAATGGCCACAGGGTAAAATCTTTGGGAATCTAGAAAAAGGTCCTCGATGACAACAAAAGATCCTCGAAAGGGAAAGTGTATACATGAACCTCATAAAATTACTCTTTTTTAAATCTACAAAAGACTATATGAAGAGAGCGGGAAGGGGGGCCGCAGCAGGGGGGAAACATTTGCAAATCGTACACCTGGCAAAGGACCAATATCCAGAATTTATGAATAATTCTCAAATTTCAGCAGTACAGAAAAACTGTCCAATTATAAAATGGACAAAAGGCATTTAGAGACATTTCACTGTAGCGGATGCACAGAAGGAAAATAAGCCCATGGAAACGCGTTCAGCATCATTAGCCATCAGAGAAATGCAAATCAAACCTACAAGCAGATATCGCTACACACCTAGTCAACTGGCTAAAGTAAAGATGACTGCACACAACGCTGGCAAAGATACCCAGGAACTGGCTCGCTCACACGTGCCCGGGGAGATAATCAGCTCCCGGGAAGCATCAGGCAGGCTCTTATACAGCAAAGCATTCGATTGCATTTGGGGCACAGATGCCTGAGCAGCACAGCTCGTATTCACGAAGAAATTTTATCAGAACGTGCACAGGAATTTCATATATTTAGTCCCACACTGGAAAATCCCTCATGTCCTTCTGTGGTGACAAAGTATGGTGTCCCCAAACCATGGAATGCAATGCCATTAGCAATTAGGAATCTTGCAGGGATGCAATTCTCTGTGTCTTCACTATGGAGAGGGTGGTGTAAATCTTCATTTGTGACAACATCATATAAAATGAAACACACACACACACGCACACACACACACACACACACACACACAGGAGTGCAAGTGAAACTGGAAATCTGAGTGAGGTCAAAGGGCCACACCAGTGTTGACATCTTGTCTTTGACATGGTGTGGTGCTTTTGTAAAATTTATCTGCCTGTGGGATCCAGGCAGTGGTACTGGAATCACCCTGCGCTGACTTTTCCACATGCCTGTGCCCCTACGAGCACCACAGAGATGGTTTGAAAGCAGAGGGGAGCAGAGGTCACGGGGAGTCAGGTGAAGACAGTGGGAGGAGGGACCTGCAGGCCTTACACTCTCCGTACCCGACCTCCCCGGAGCTACTCAGACCCTGGAGCTCCGTCACAGTATTACTGACATTTTGCAGAGGGTGACCTCAAAACCCAGGGAGAGCAGTGTCTGGTGACCACGAGGTGCATGAGCAGAGCAGCTCCTGAACACACACACACACGCATGCACACACACACACACACACGCATGCACGCACACACACACACACGCATGCACGCACACACACACACGCGCGCGTGCACACACACGCACGCACACACACATGCACACGCACACGTACACCAGGGCGTGGTGAGAATGAGGAGGCTGGGAGGTTGAGGGGGATGAGCCACAGACTGGGGACACACAGCCCCCCGCGGACAGACCTGCAGAGCCACGGTGGGATGGACAGGACTCTTGAGGGCAGGCACGTGGTCCTGCTGTACTAAGGGAACCTCCTGGCTTGTGGCAAGCTGTAAGTTTGTAGGGTGAGACTCCCAAAGGCGGGTCATAGTGAGCCTAGGACAGCATCTGACTCCCGGCCAGCGCCACGGAGTAAACTAGATGCCAGCACTGCAGGGGACGGAGATGGAAGGGGAAGCTGTGACAAACCGGGTCTCGGGGGGCTGGAATGATGGTGGGAGGTGACCCCATCTTATCCCTCACCCTACAATCTTGGGTTCTCTGAAGCTCTCATGGTCTGGGCCTGGCCCCCTCTGCTGGCCTGTCCACCCCCGGACTTCTCTTTTTCTAGCTGCGTTCCTCTGCACCCTGTCTGTGGCGATAGCACGCCCGGTGTTCCAAAACTCACGTGGGAACTGGGTGCCACTGCGGTCATCACGGCTGTTGGGTGGTGGGGCTTTGGTGGGAAATTCTGCAGGGAGGTTGGATCTGTGTCCTCTCACGGCAGCAGGTTCTTGCTCTGGTGAAGCTGGGCTGGTTTCCTGGAAAGTGAGTTGTACTAAAGCGAACCACCTTGTGTTTGGGCTCCCACAGCCTTTTCTCTCTCTGCCCTGATGTGCAGCTGGGCAAAGCCCGTTGACCCTGCTTCCTGTTCGGAGAGGTCTTTGCTCTCTGCCTCCAAACACCAAGAGAATCCCGTGTGCACGGCCTCTCCCTCTCCCCCCTTTCTCTCTCTGCTCCTCTCTCCCATCCCTTCTCCTCCTGTCGCCCCCTCTCTCACACACAGGAAGAGGGATGAGTCTATGGCAAATGTTCAGGGAGTCTGAGCTGAATGGCTGTGGATGGTGAAGACCAGTTGCTAGCACAGGTCAGGGGGTTGTGACCCTGTGCTGGGCCAGGGGAAGTGGCTGGCTGTAGGCTGTGGGTCTAGACTAGCCAGGAAGCTGGAACTAACACCCCATGTTCAAAGCAATGGGTAGGGAAAGAGAAAACGCTTCCTGCTGGCTGGTGAGACACTGAAGTGGGTGAAGACAAAACAGGAGCTTTTCCAAATAAGTCAGAACCAGGCTCACAGCTGTTTCATCACCCTCTTATGTCCGGGATGACCTGAGCCACAGTTGGGTGAGCGCTCGTCTAGGCTCAGTGACCCCTGGGCTACCTGGAGGACGTGACTACAGGGCAGAGCTGGAGGACGTCCGTGGGCATTAGAGCACGGGAGATTCCCGCACACAGTCCCTAATTCCAAGCCCAAGGGCACAACCTGGCAAGAGCAAGCGGGAGCAGACAGGAGGAGCCAGGCCGAAGCCACCCAGAGAGCGGCGTAAATGCACGGAATCCAGTGACGGAGGACGTGAACGGATGTGGTAGCGATTGGTTCGCAGATCTGCAAAAGAGCCACAAACACAGCCCGGTCGCTCACAAGGAACCTGAAGTCCATTGGCCATCGTGAGCAGCAGGCTAGACACGGCTGCAAAGAGAGAATGAATAAACCGGAAGATAAAGCTGAGGAAACTAAGCAAGACCCAGAACACAGAGATAAGGCCTTTGTCTGGAGATGTCCATTTTTCATCCTTGCTCTTGAATTATAGCGGAGATAGCGGCGGGGACTTGTCCGCCCGAGGTTATCTCCGCCGGGCAGGTTCAATACTCTGCAGGCTATGCTCCTTTGCCCCGTGGCCTTCATTTGCCTGCAGTAGCAACCTCCATGTGAACCTAGAGCAATGCAGACAGGGTAACAGCCTTTGGGGGACAGAGTAAGGACGAGCCACAAAGATTTGCACAGAAGCGGGTTAGTGTGTATGCTGGTGTGAGTCAGGTGGCCACTGCTCAGCAGGTGAAAACGGGCCCCTCAGCCAATGGTGTTGGGACAGAGGGTTCTGCGTGAAATAAGGATGAATCTGTAGCTGACACTTGTTGGACTCGCAGACATGCAGGACCATCCGTCTTCTACTTTTCTTTGTTGTCTCTACTTTTCTGTCCCCATGCAGAGGTTTGTCTGAATTGTGCTAGGTTTGCCTAAGTGTCGATAACTGATAGATAGACACACAAAAGCCACATGGCATGTCTCAGCTTTCTCACTGATGTCTTGCTTTTCATCTAAATTAAATACAGCAATGTCTTATATTTGGAGAAAATCAAGCGACAGATACAAACATACTATTCTCCAAGTGTGTGTGTGTGTGTGTGTGTGTGTGTGTGTGTGTGTGTGTGTGTCTGAAATGTCACACAGCAAAAGGAGGAAAACTAAATGCATACACAGTTAGTAACGGTGGGTCCTGAGGTAGAAGCTGGGCATCCCTCATCTGAAAATCTGATTTATGAAAAGCACCAAAACCTGGAACTTTTCAGCACTGGGACGTGGTCAGAGGTGGAAAATGCCACACTGACCATACACAGCGGATCACAGACCAAGTGTGAGCTCACTGAGGATAAAGTGCAGGGTTTCCTTCAGGTGTGCAGGAAACATAAAGGAACTTTGTGTTTAGACTTGGGTCCCCTCCCCAAGAGACCTCATTATGTACAGCAAATATTCCAAAATGGAAAAAGTTTCAAATACAAATCACTTCAGGAACCATAAATTTGGGTGAAGAAACAGTTAGCTGGATCTTAAATCTTCCTGTGTCTGTGTCCTTGTGAATTGTTTCTCCTGGACCCTCTTTAAATGAGTTGACTTTATTTTCCACTTCAGTGGTGTCTTAGTCACTTTTCTGTCTTTGCTGGGACAAAATACCCAACACCCAAAATGAAGGAAGAAAAGGTTCATTTAGCTCACAGTTTCAATCCATGATCAGCTGGCTCCAAGGCAGGGTGGGCGGCACCGGGACAGCACTTCAAGGTGGCAGCAGAAGACAGCAAAAGCAGCCAGAGGGAAAGGGGGCAGAGCAAGCCTCTCTGCCTCCTTATACTGTAAACAGCCACCTGCCCTAGGGCAGGTGCAGCACTCACACCCCCTCTGTGCCCTCCTCTTGCACAGGCTGAGGGTGTTTACAAAGTGAGGACCCGGGCCCTGCTGAGTCACTTGGTTAAACTTCTAAACATCTCAGGTGGACACAGTGTATCCACCATTACAGATGGCTCCAGACCTTGGGTCTGTGGTTTACAGCTCTGTGGCCCTGAAAGCAAAGTGTCCCTCTGCTGAACCCAGCGCAAAGCTCACCAGGGGCTCTCCTGTCTCTGACCCTCCTTCTGAGCACAACAGACTCCATTTTTTGACGCTGATGGACATTCTGCATCCATTCTGAGCCTGATACGGTGGCACAAACCTGTAATCACTACATTCTGGGAGGCTGAGGCAGGAGGATCACGAATTCAAGCCCAGGTTGGTCAAGTTAGAGAGTTAGTGAGATTTTGCTTCAAAAGAAAAAAAAAACTTAAAAGGTTGGGAATGTAGTTCAGTGTGAATGTTCTGCCTTCAGCCTGTAATATTTCACACACACACACACACACACACACACACACACGCACACACAGGCACGCGCGCCCCCTAGGAGCAGTGTGCCCGGCCCCCCAACCCCGTCCTCTCTCTCCACCATCCTGCTCTGCCTTTTCCACCTCAAGGTGAGCGGCGGCTCCTCCCTCCCCTCCCCTCCTCCAGTCTCATCTCCAGCTGCAGGGCCGAGGGGAGCAGCAAGCAGAGGGTACTTAGTGTTTATTTATTACCAGGCAGTGCTGAAACCTAATGACACATAAATCTTAAGTTATAAAGTCTTTGCTCTCCACATCCCTGTCTCAGATAAAATCACCGGAGGCGGGCGGGGGGCGCTGGCCCGGGTCCCGGCTGGTGGGGACCCCAGGAAGTCTTCTCCTCCCACGCACGGGGTTCGAGCCCTGGAGAGCACGCTCGCTGTTGCGTCCCCGGGTAAGTGAGGGAAGGGAAACGCCCTGCAGAAGATGCAGGATTATTCCGGAGCTCGCCAAGGAAGGAGGCTCTGGGGACCGACCCTGCTACCCCAAAGGGGGACCCAGTGGCTGCCGGAGCAGGGATTTTCTCCATTCCCGCTGGGGGCGCAGCAGGGCCATCCTGAGCTGGGAGCAGCCTGTACTCATGAGGCGTGAGGCCCCCGTTTCAGGTTCAGCGTCTCATGGCCGGTGTGAGGCATCTCCATGGTCCCCCACCTGCCCCGACTTCCTTGAGCCCCTCTGCCTCTCTGTGCAGAGCCCAGCGGCCCTTGGATTTACCCTCCCCCCTCCGCTGTGCGCTGTGGGGGTCTCCCGGCCCTTCCCCCTTCCTCCTCACCGCTCCATCCCTTCCCAGCCTCCCCTCCCAGCCAGGATGCCCAGAGACCTTCCGAGTTCAGCCTCCAGCTCATTTTCCATCCAGACCGAGGAGACCTGGCTCTCACAGGTGGCCCCACGGAGCTCTGCAGCCTCCTTGTCCCTCACCAGCTGGACAGTGTCCTGGTTTAGACTGATTCTGATCTATGCCCAAGGCAGTGAGGGGCAGCCGGAGGCCTTGTGATCTGATGAGGGTTCCAGGTGGTGAGTCCAGAAGAGGGTTTGGGTGCGGCTCCCTGGGTGATGCCTCATCCTGAGAGCGACAGCTCACCTGGGCTCTTTGCTGATGGTCCCGTTATTTCAGTTCTTTTGTAGTTTTTGCTAGTCGTATCTGCTGTCCTGTCCACGCAGTCTGCAGTGGCTCAGGGTGTTACGTTACCCCCGCTTGTTTCAGGTTAGTCATACTCTTGTGCCCGTAGTAGATGTCACCTCACGTTCCAGGCGAGCAGGCTGAGGCCTCGCAGAAGGAAGGGCTTGGTGTGAGGCTGCTGGCCCTGGGTAGGGCCCAGCTTCAGCCACTTCCTGTTGGTGGCTTTGTCCTCTGCCGAGTCACTCCGCCTCTGCAGCGGGAGCTGCTGTCTGAGGCCGTGCTGTCTGGGGAGAAGGGAACAGTGGAACCTCAGGCCCCGAGTGCCAGGGGAGGACAGGGTGGGGCAAAGGGGAGGCCAGCAGCCCCAGAGCGAAGGTTGAGGTCTCCTTCCTGGGAGCCATCCTGGGTCGTTGCTGTGGTTCTTCTCCCCATAAAGAACAGGGTGGGGTACAAGCAGCTCCCCTCCGACAGCAGGTTCCAGAAGCTTCTGCTCTCCCTTCCACTCTCCAATGGGCAGTGTGTGGATTGTGGCAGTGGTGACCTCAGGGAGGGGGTGATACAGCATGGCACCCCTGAGTGAGCTGCGGTTCTTAGTGGCTTAAAGAAGGCAGGGGCCATTGTCCTTAGTGGGACTTTCAGGAAGTCACCTCCTCCTTCCTCTCAAGTTCAGGGAGTTTTGTTCTAAGTTGTAAGAGAGAGAGAGAGAGAGAGAAAGGAATTCATGATTTATTTTAGTAGCTGTTCTGAAAAATCAGTTTCACAGGTAGCCAGGAACTGACCTGTTGGGAAGATAAATGAGTCATAAAAATTCCTAAGTGACATTCTGTGTGAGTTGCTTGGCGGGGAGGGGTCACCACCCCTGAATTGTACCTGTAAGCTCAGCTAGCACCCATGCTGTCGGGAACTGTTGCAGAAATCCAGCCCAGGAAGAGCAGGGAAGACTTTCACTTCTTCAGGTCACCAGAGCTCATCCATCCGACCTCCCCAATTCACAGGGAGCCCAGCGTCCTGGCTGTGAGAGCCGGCACCTCGGGAGGCTGACCTCAGTAGCATAGTCCTCTGTCATGGGAGCCATGTCCTGCTCCTGTGGCTTAGAACCATGATGCACTTAGTAGATGTTGAACTTGTGGCACTGTGGTAAAGGTACAAGGAAAGCAGGTATGAAATAAATGTGGCCTGTGTTTGTTAGTGTCTGTGATAGTTAAGGCGGAATGTCAAATAGGGTGGATTCGGAATCCACCCGTATAACTGGTGGAGTGCGCTTCAGGCTGGGTGGGTCAAGGAGCTGTGGCCTGGTGTCTATATTTGGTCCTTAACCCCTTCCACCCAGTGTGATTCCCCTGCTTTGCTTCACCGGGCCCTTCCGCCATGATGATCTGCCTTGGAGCCAGCTGACTATTGACTGACCCTCCGAAAACCATAAACTTAGTGAAGCTTCTCCTGCAAGTTGTGGTTGTCTGATATTTAGACAAGAAAGCTGACAAATACAGTTTTCTATCGATGTTGTAAAAATAACCACTTATTTGGTGGCTTAAAACAACACAAATCTCTTATTTTATAGTTTTGCACATCAGACGTCTGGCTTGGCTTTCCACAAGCTGATACCCGGTACAGGGCTGTACACTTGTGGAAGGCCCAGGTGTAATCTCCTCCTCCCTCCCCAGCCTCCAAGGCCCTGGATTCCTTTCACTCTACCCCCACCCAATCAGCAGTTGCATGATCTGGAAATCTCTGACTGTCCTGTCTCATTTTTCTACTCCCAAGAGGCTCTGTGTCCACCCCAGGCCACTCAGAAGATACCGGGTGCTGTCCCCCTCCAGTACCAGGTGACCCTATGTCTTCAGTGCCTCTTTGCCATCTGAACTGACAAATTCACAGCTTCTTGGGAGCTGTATGAGCTCCTCCAGAGGCCAAATCTGCTCAATGGACCTGTGATTCCTCAAACCTTCTCCATTTGCAGAACCTCAGTCTCTGGGATTTTTGGTTAAGAATTGCTTGTGTCCCTGTAGCACAAACCCTCCTCATCCATTCCCCGAAGGGAAGGCCCTTGCGAGTGTGCCTCTTTTCAAGCATCTGTGCTCACCCCCACAGGGTGGCCAGTCTGAAAGGCCACCATCTCTGTCAACAGCATCACAAAGGGCGCCCACATTCTAGGGGCATTAAAACATGAAGAAAATGATTCATGCTAGAGTTGGTGATGTGTGACTTTTGGTCCAGTTGCAGACAGTGACTGACTCTCAGGCAGTCTTTGATCTTAACTGTCCTTCATCTATAACACAGGCACCATGGGGTGACATTGTTTTCTATGTGGCTCCACACTGTGCTTCTGACACCCAGGAGGACATCAAAAACAAAGGTGATAGGAAGAATCTGAGGAATGCGTGACATGAAGGAACACATTCAAAGAAACTTTATTTTCATTTTATTCAAGTGTGCATGAGAGCGGGTCACTGAGTATATGAAATGATCAAGGTGGCATAAAAGAGGACCTTGCAAAAGAAGCAATGCTGTCCCTCTTTGCCTGCCCATTCCAGTTCAGGACACTGACCAGGGCAGAGAGAGGGAAAATGGTTCCCAGCACCTGGCACAGAACTTGGGCTCAGAGAACAGTGTTTGTATGACCTGGTGGCAGTGGATGGAAGCCCAGATGGTGAGATGGGTGTGTGACTATCCTCAAAAAGCCATGGTGGTTTCCAGACTGCCCTGCCCCGGATGGGAAGGGACAGGGGATCTGTCTTAGCCACCTGGGACTCTTGGATCAGCATGTGTTCTTGGGATAAAGAGGCCATTGCAAGATCAGACCAAGACCCAGAGTCTGATGAGTCAGGGATTTCCCCAGGAGGAGGCTGCAGAGATGCAGAGATCTAGTTATGGTAGTTCCAAGGGCTGCAGGCCTGCTTACCCGCTGCAGAAGATGGCCCACTATTCCAGGCCTGACATGTCCAATATTGGGGTGAATGTCTACACTGTGGTCTGAGTCAGCCTATGTCAGACCAAGCCCAGGACACAGGCCTTGGCATAAGGGTGTGTAGCTGTCTTGGTTTATTTCCAGATGTTCCCCTGTAGCCTCATACGGCTCTGCGTGGACCGTTGGAAGGGGATCGGATCGCAGGGGCTTGTGACTGACTTACTGTTAGAAGGCAGGGCCTGGGGCAGAGGAGGTTGCTGGAGGCATAGCCAGAAGGTTCCATCTCCCTTCTTAGCCCCTCCCCGGTCCTCTGCTTCCTTCCTGTCCCCATGCCATGAGCAGCTCTCCTCTGCTAGGCCCCTCTGCCACCCCTCCCTGCAGACCAGAACTGCCACAAACTGTGAACCAGAAGACAGCTCTCCTTCCTTAAGCTGCGGGTGCTGGGCCTCACATGCAGCAACACAGTAAGTGGCCAGGGAGCAGCACTCCTCTGTGGGTCAGTGGACCACATCTGGTAAGTGTGGAAAGCCCAGTGCCCAGTGCTGTGTCCTTCCCATCCACACCAGCCCTCAGCTCAGCGTGGCTTCCTCCTGTCAGTCCCAGGGAAACCTTCTCCCCCAAACCTTATTGACCAGTGGGACAGACCAGTTGCCTGGTCTACGAGGCAGAGAACCTCCCCCCAGTGTCTGGGATCTGCACACCATCAGTTCTGGCTCTGGGGGTTCAATTCTAGGGTGTGGGTAGCTGAGAACTTGCACTGGCACACAGGAGCAGCATCTGGAAACAGCTGATCTATTATTTGATCCATTCTGCAAAACTCAGCTGGAGAAATGCCCTTCGTGGAGAGGCCGCCTGGCCCTGGGGAGATGGGTCACAGTCTGGACTCTGGGCAGGGAGAGCTCAGAGTCCCGGAGAGGTGACAGAAGTGAACCCAGAGTGGAGACCCAGTTTCCACACAACACATCAGATGCAGCTTCCTTTATTTTTAGACTTTCACTTTGGAGCCCAGCCCAAGCATCAAGAGAGGGAAGCACACACATTTCCAAGAGGGCACTGACCTTCAAACTTCTTCTTCCAAGGGAAAGAAATTTAATTTAATCTCGTCTCCACATATTTGTCCACGTTAGATTACATTAAATGAATTATTTTTAATCATTGTTCATAAATCACAGCAAGGGTACGCCCTGAGGCGCAAAACATTTGCATAAAAATATTAATTGCCACTATCGCTCCCCGTGGGTTCTTGGGAAATTAGATGAATGTGCAGCCAGAAATGGGGGGAGCGGGGTCGGCAGAGTGGAGGGCGCGCGGGACGCGGGTGAAGGATGTGGTCCTGCGACCATTCCTCATCCTCCCGACAAGCCGTCCTGAGTTCCCAAGGTGCACTGGGAGTTTCAGGAGCCCCCCAGGAAGCCCCCTCCTCCTTGAAGCCCACTGGGATTCTTCTAGACCAAATGCTCTGTCTCCTCCGAGATGTGGCCAAGCCTTTCAGGAGACTGGGACATTCCTCCTGGACATCCCCTGCTGCCCCAGCCCTGCTCCTCTGGGGTCTGGGCCTCTTTTCCTCTCCCTGTGGGCCTGTGCACCTGCCCTTGTCCCTGCCATCCTCTCTGGAGGCTGCCCTTTCTTGCTCTGAACTCTGGGAAGCCTGGGCACCAAGGGCTATGTGCCATCTGTGGCACTCCTGCTCCCCCTGTGGGAGGGCCATGTGCCACCCCCTCCCCTGCCCCAGCTTACTGAGCTTGGCAGGTGGCACCCGTGCTGTCCTCCCCTTCCCGGGTCTGGGCTGCCCCTGGACGCCCTGGTTCCTGCCTTTTACTCGCCCTGCCTGTGTTTGGACATGATGACTGTCCTCTGCAGAGCATGGACAACCATCGCCCCTCCTCTTCCCACTCCTCCAGTTGCCCTGTGTCCTGCCTGGGTCAGATGAGCGAGTCTGGGCACCCTCAGTCCGCCACACCCAGGGACACACTTCTCCCTTGGTGGAGGACCTGGGCAGTGACCTGCGGGGCCCAGCCTGAGGCTGCAGCACCAAGTAGGAAGGGCTTTGAGCCAGCAGCTCCCTTCCCTGGGGCCCCAGGGTCTTGTCACCCCCTTACATGCATCACACCATGGGGTCAGCCTGTGCAGGGCCCTTATAATTTGTGGCACTGGCAGCAGCGGCGTGGTGAGGAGAGGAGCAGACCCAGCTGTGGCAGCCCAGGCCCTGCTGCAGAGGTGCATGTGGTTGCCGGGCCCTGAACCCTTCCCAGCTGGCCCCCAACAGCCAGAGTCCTGGATGCAGCTGAACCTCTGCAGGAGAAGGGGGGAAACGGGCTCAGGAGCTCAGAACTCGCTGGAGGGCTAAGCTCCTAGAGTCGGCTTCTTGGCCTTTGTTCTTATGCTGAAGGGGTCACTTCTGCCTACATGTCCATCCTGCTCTGCGTGGAGGCTCGAGTCCACCCAGGATGGAGTCTCGGCAACCTGACTGCCAGTGCCCAGCACCCTGGAGGTCACACTGGCTGCAGACAAGGGAGGGTTCAGGGGGCTCTGTCAGCCCTGAGCTGCTGCTACCTGCAGCCCAGGAACTGAGAGCCTCAGTAGGTAGCTCTGCCTGGCTCCTCAGTGTCAGTGAGGGACAATGGGACATCACAGGATGCCGTCTGTGCTGGCTCTGCAGATCTGGCACGGAGCCCTCAGCACACAGCAGGTCCAGGAGACTCGAAGAGCTGGGTGCTGTGGGCTCCTTGCTTTCCTTTTATTTTCTTTATTCATTCATCCAATTTTGCAAAGGGAGATGTCGTGTAGCTCTGAAGTGACAGTGATTGTTTTTTTGCTGAGGCTCCAAAGTCAAGGCAAAGACAACTTCCAAGCACTGGTGTTGTTACATATTTATCTCAAGCTTAGCAAACTGCCCGGCAGTTTGACCCACATTATAGAAGCCTTTGTGCATGGAAGTGAAAGATATCGTTGACAGCAAATTCAATCTCTCCCTGCAAAGAGAAGGGCCCTGGGTGGAGCAGACTCAGTGTGGCTCTCAAGTCCTGGGTCAGAAATGGAGTGCATGAGTTTGGCTCGCACTGTGATGGGCAAAAGCAGAGAGGCTGCCCTCTCCTGCCTCAGCCTTGTGCTCTCATCTGTCTGTGCACTTCTGCCTGCACCTTGGTGGTGGCCTGGCCACCTACCAGGCACTGGGTGAAGAAAGGAGGTTCCTCTGCCCCCTACCCTGCCTCTGAGCCACTCAGCCAGTGAGTCTCCCCACCCAGGAGCCCCAGCCATGGGATTTCTGTGTTTAGATCACTGCAGTGGGGGGAGCTGGGGCACCATGATGAATAATGGGCCTTAGAATCACAGGGTTGTTTCTGGGGCCAGAGTGCTGCCGGCTCCTTCTAGAGGGTCTGTGTTCCTGTCTTAAGCAAGAATTGGACAAGAAACTTCCAAAGCTTTGCAAGCATTCACATTTGTTAAAGATATTAAGCTATAGCAGAGTGAAGAGCAGGCCACGGACATCAGATCTAGGCTGTCCTATCAAAACCGGGCTTGATTTGGAGCCAGAAGAATTGAAGAAGGAACTTTCTGATTGGTTCCAAGTGTGTGGCGTAGGTGCCCATCCTATATCCAATGAACTGACAGGCCATGCTCATTGGCACAGCCAGCTGGCCCTGCCCTAGGCTTCTGCCTCAATGCCATGAATTATCATCATAAATTATCTTACACACGCTTTGTTCATGTTGCAAAGTTAGACTGCTCCTAGATGGCATCGGGTTCTGATGACTTTTCTTGGTTTTAGGTCAGCAGCATTTCAGTTCCCTGCAGGGAGCGTGCCCAGGCTGGCCATGGAGGTGGCCCTGACCCGAGGAGACCTGTGCAGAGGTATAAGAGTGCAGGTCTTCAGGGAGGAGAAAGGAAGGGTCACAGGGTCGCCCCAGGGCCCAGGGAAATGACCCGCCCAGGAGAGAGGAGTTTGTACCTGCCACAGTAGGAAGGGAGCGGGAGATAGAAGGTCTCTGACACACTGCGTTCTCAGAGGGGACAGGATGGGCCCAGCTGAGCAGCTCTGAAATGCAGAGGGGAGAAGAAGTCCTGAGAGAGCAGCCGCAGTCAGCCAGGGATGGAACAGCGGTCTCCGGGACGCTGGAGAATGGAAACCACTGGCCTTAGGAAGCGCCCTC
Source organism: Hydrochoerus hydrochaeris (assembly GCA_004027455.1). Taxonomy (NCBI): domain Eukaryota; kingdom Metazoa; phylum Chordata; class Mammalia; order Rodentia; family Hydrochaeridae; genus Hydrochoerus; species Hydrochoerus hydrochaeris. The sequence continues at coordinate 137,397 of PVLA01004932.1, forward strand.
AGAGGGGCCAAGCGGAAAGAGATGCGTCTGAATTGGAGGCTCTGGTCCATTCCCGGCCTAAGGAAGAGAGCTCATCCTGCCCCAGTGCTGTGGGGAAACCACCCATGGCCTCCCTGACGCAGCAAGCTGCCTTACTCACCACAGAGTGGGCAGCGCCTCTGACTCTGGCCTCCAGGTAGGGTCGCTCTGGCCAGTGCCTGCCCACAGCCTGCAGCCATGGCCCCAGCTTGCAGGCTGTGTCTCTCTGATGGGCTGAGACGGCAGTGCAAGACAGCTAAGAGCAACCAAGCCTGGAGACGCTCAGAGCTGTGTTCAGGTCCTGGCAAAGCACAGCAGCTGCCCTGAGCCTCAGGGACTAACCGCTAGCCTTGAACCCAGGTCTTTCTGTGCCGTCCAGGGCTGCCCTGTCTCCCAGGGCTGGGGTGCAAATGAGGGGCATAGTGTGCTCCCCACAAGCACTGAAATGACAGGTGAGGTTGGCTTGGGGAAGCACAGGACTCAGGGAGTTTTCTCTGGTTTGTAGACCCAAATTCTGACACCTGAAATACCCCCAAATATGAATGTGGCAGGCCGGGCGGGGACCCGGACGGAGGAGATGTCTGCATGGTCTGGGAAACAAAAGTTGCCATGTGTCTCTCTGCTTGGCGAGGATCTCACGTCAAAGGTCCCCTCATGAACACACAGCGTCCTCCTTGGGGACATCATTACCAGGGACTAGGTCATTCAGCTTCAGTTCTGCACTGTTTATTGGTAGGAACTTTATTGGATGGTCTCCCTCTCATCCAGGAAATGGCTTTGCTGTACCAGGCAGAGCAACTGGGTCCTATGATGAAATAATCACAGTGATAATTAACCCCTTACATCAACTAACACACATCTAAGGGCTGCATATTAACAGCAATAATGCTCAGAACCTGAGGAGAAGTAGTTTTCACTGCTACAGGCTGAGGATTGGGACATCTGTGCTCTGCTGCTGGGGCACTTCCCAGGGGGCATCGGGGAGCAGTAATTACTGAAGCTGGGGCAGACCCCCAGGCCCCACGATCACACTTCATCCCAGACTGCTGCCACCACTCAGGCTCCCTTCCTTGTTGACATTGTCACATTTGTGGCAACTCAGACAGGCATTAAATTTTTAGTAAACAGACCCAAATTAGCAGCTATATATGACATTTCACTCCAGGGATCAGATCAAAAGGGCTCGTGTCATATGTAAATATCTGCTCTTCTCCAGTTTTTAATGAATGGATGAAGCGGTTGTTGAAACTGAAGTCAGCCCAGCTCCCCCAGCCCCAGTGTGGAAAGCTGCACCCCCAGTGGGGAGGCAGGACTGGATCACCTTCAGGGAGGGAGGTGGCGTGTTAATTCTCCCTAATTCAGGGATCCCTCTCTCCTCCTCCACAGTCAAGGGCCACTGCAATGGGCCTGCACCTCAGGCACCCTGACCTCCCGGGAGCTGGCTTGAAGATGGCTTCCTGTGACTCTTGGCGCTCTGCAAGCCACACAGGCTGGAGCATCCAAGCATGACCTTGCTGTTGGCATCGCTGCCCTGAGTGCTAATGAAGACGGCTTCATGGTCCAACGCCAAGGGGGTTGGCTGCAGGGCGGGGGCCACTGTGAGCTGCAGCTGCCTCCCTCACTGGGGCCTTTTTGGAGATGGACCATGGGCTGTCACTTCCGGCAGAGCCAGCTGGCCACTGCTGTGAAGGCGGCTTTGGGGCTCCAGGAAATCTTGTAGAATCGCTGATGACAGCTCAGAAGTTCGTGCTTCCCACAGGGCGGAATGACACAGTTGCAGTTGTGTCTGTGTCTCCCCGCTCTTGTTTACATCTCCTTGAGTGGACGAGGGACAGAGAAGCTGGTGGCTGACGGCATTGCCCATTCCCTGGTAAAGGGATTTGTCGCGCTGTGAGCACTGAGGTTCATGGGCTGTGGGAGCAGGAGAGGCAGCAGGGTTGGGTGAAGGAGACCAGGGTGCCATGGCCTGGGGTCCTGTCCAGGGAAGCAAGGCGAGAACGGCAGTGAGAGAGGGGTGTGTGATCAGGCCGGAGACTGCGGGGACAGCTGGGGACAGGGGAGCCAGTGTAGAAGGGGACAGGAGCATCCCGAGTGTGGCGAAGACCACAAGGGAGGAGCAAGGTCAGTAAAAGGATAACGGTGGGACAGACGTGGTCTGGGAGTCCAGTATTCCACGTGGGTGCCGCGTGGGCAGGGGCACTGGGCTTAGGATGCAGACTCCCCAAATGGTTGGTCCCCGTGTGGGGTGTGTCAACAGGTGGGACCTACAGAAAGGTAGGTGCTCGTGGGTTCACGCCCCAGGCTGGACTAACCCTGTCTCCCGGAGCTCGAGGGGCTGATGGGCTGCTCCCCAAGGAGCAGGTTGCTACACACGAACCTCGTGTCCTCATGTCCCTCCACCTGGCCTTTTGCACCCCTGTAGCAGTGCCTGCCCCGAGACCCTCACGGAGCCGAGCTGATGGCAGAGCCCTGCTCTTGGTCCTCCACAGATGTGAGCTAGGAAACCTCTCTTCCTAGAAAGTGTCCTACCTTGGTGTTTTGTTATGGGAGCATAAAAGGGATTGGGAGTGATGCTGGCCAAGCAACAGTCCAAGAAAATTCCCAGGGCTGATGGCCACCGGTCCCCAAACTGATGTGTCCCCTGACTATTTCCCTACCAGCCTCCGTCCCATTCTTTGCTCCCTTTTGCAGGGAAGGTTGTTATGCTGTCTCCTGTTCCCGCCGAGGCTGCCTTCAACGTGGCACCCATGCACAAGCCACTTCCACGGAGCTAAGCTGGGGTCAGTTCGCGAGCTTTCTCTCACCGGGTCTCATGGCCATACCTGGACACGCCAGGCTTGCATGGCTCCCTGACATTCCCCTCCCGCTTGTTTTTCACCGATCTGTTTTTCTCCACTTCCTCTTCCTGCGCCTCCTCTTCCTGAGCTCTTAATGTCTGGGTGACCCAACCCAGGATGCCCTCGTTGGGTCCACCCTGGCCATCTCCATAGATTCTGCCCATTCCAAGGCTTGGAGGTCATTTAGAGGGCTGTCATTGCATTTGTAAATCAGATTCCCTCTTCCCGAGCCGTGAAGGCCACATCCAGCCCTACTCCGCACCTCCTCTGCAATCTGTCATCTCACACTCGCACGCGCAGCGGTGGCTCCTCACAGTGACCCTCACCTGCTTCAGCCAATCTTCCCATCTCATCAGTGCCAGTTCCTTCCATGCAACTACTCAGAACAAAAAGTTTGCACCTGCGTTGAAATTTGTCACTCTCCACATCCCGTATAACATGGAATCCCATGGGCTCCACCATAGACACACTCAGCAGCAATTTCTCCCCTGCCCTTTCTGAGAGCCTCTCACCCCACCTTTCCCCTGCACCCCAGGAGCTCCCAGGGAGTTTCCCTACTCTGCCCCGTCTCTGCTTGAGCCTTCACAGAGCCTGTGTCCCTGTTGTGCTATGTGTGGCTCTTTCTTTGACTCAGAGTAGAATCCCAGGTGCTCAGCCCCGGATGCCCCAGACCCTCATAAACTTGCCCTTGGGCCTCTGGCATCTCCCCCTCAGCTACCCCTTGCTCTGTCTTACAGCCTGTGAGGACTAGGTCACGAGGGTGGAGCCCCATGCTGAGACCAGTGGCATTATGGGAATGGACTCCAGAAGCTTATCCTCGCTCTCCGGCCACTGAGGACACCATGGCCTCCCCAGGACACGGGCCTTCACCAGAACTCTCCTAGCGCCTCAGAGTTGGACTTCCAGCCCCCACAACTGTGAGCGGTCAGGGTCTGTCATTCACCCTGTGGTCAGTGGTACTTCGTGATGACAACACAAGTGGACAGACAAAGAGCCCCGTGGCCCTCCACTGGCCCCGCGATGAGCTCTCCGGCTCCCGGTTCACGCCGCGCCCTCCCTGTGATCCTGTCGCTAGTGTTCTCACTCAGAGTCTATTTTCTTTCATAGGATGCATCACCTTGGAACTTAAAAAGTCACCTACTATGTGTTACATCTGTGGTTTATTTTCTTGTCCTCTACTGGGGGGAGGACCTCAAGATCACTGCTCTGGACAAGGGATTTAGCTTAGCAGTTCAAGTACTTGCTTGGTAAGCACAAGGTCATGAGTTCAATGCCCGGTACCAAAAAAAAAAAAAAAAAAAAATCACAGCTCTGTTTCTGCGTCAGAACCTAGAAAGTGCTTGGTGCACAGTAGAGCTTTGAGAAACTTTGTGTTTAGCTGAGGGGATCCTCAGACTGTGAAGTATAATTCATCAGCAGGACCCACGCCAGCCTGACCACGGCTATTTCAATGAGGAAAGTGAGACCGTTTTCAGGTAAAGAAAGCGTGTTTACCTAACATGCTGCAAATTTAGATAGTACCAAGTTTTTGGCAGCACCACTGAAAACTAGAACACAGGTAACCTGAAAATTTCCAGAAAAAACACTTCTTTTCTAGCATTTTATACTTAGCTCAACTTTCATTCACTTGAGAGTAGAAAATAAAGGTGTTCTCATACCTTTACAAGCTCAAAGTAAGTGTACCCATGTTCTCATTTTGGAAATGTGAGTTTCAACAAAACATAACCATAAACCAAGATCTTCATCCAGGAAGGACACAAGTTCTCTGAGGGGTTCAAGAGCCATTGAGAAGCAGAGATAAGATGAACCCATAACTGCTGTGTGAGTTGGCGCTCTCTGAGGGAGAAATGCCTCTGCAGGGAGTTTTGTGATGTATGAATCAGACACATTAAAAGCTAAAAGATGAGATTAAGACAATGAGTAAACCTGAGGAAAACAAGCAAAAGTCATTAAAGAAAAAATAATCATGGTGCATCACATATTCAAGCACAAATACTATTTGCATATTTATGATAGCATAAAGATACAATATTAGCCTACCACAAAAGTAAGATGCAAATGTTAGGAGGAGGCATAGGGCAAAAAGTGAAGAGAGAGAGAGGAGAGAGGAAAGGGGGGAGGGGAGAGAGGGAGAGAACTCTCAGATAACATGAAGCCACACAAAGGAGTCACAGTTGGTTGGGAAGATCTGTGGACCACACACAAAATCTTTTTCTCGCTCCCAGAAGCCCACTGGTTACGTAGGGCAGAGAGTCCTGGCATCCGCTATACCCACAAAATCTCACATGCCCTTTTCCTAAACCACTGCATTTGAAACTCCATTTTTGTCCTTCAGATTCAAGTTAAGCATCTTTTCTGACACCTCACAGAAAGCTCGTGCTTCTCTGTGTCTGTCGTCTTAACTGTCACTGTTTTGCTCTGTGGCTCCTATGATCTTCTCAGCTTTCAGTTACAGCATGGTGACGTGTGGCTCTGTCCTGTCTAAGCCCTGGTCACAAGTTCTTTCATGTCATTTGAAATCGCAGCCTACATCTGCAGAGAGGGCTGCAGACAATGCGTGGTCCACCGTAGCCACTAACCCTCAGCATGAGCGCTAGGCTGGGGGTCTGGGTCAGGAGGTCTCCATGCGTATGAGGGAACCGATGCTATTATTTGAAGTCTCAGTGGAAGGGCTTTGTCCCTCTCAGCTTCCCCGCTGCTTCCTCTAAGGGGGGGACACAGATTTTCTCCTCTCTGGAGGCCACAGCACCAAGACATCATCCTGGAAGCAGGGGGCAGCTCTGTGCAGACCCCAAACCTCGGTCACGAATATCCTGACCTCCAGAACTGATGGGCAATAAATTTCGGTCCGGCATGCATTACTCAAGTCAGAGGCTTATCTGCTTTGGTAGCAAAAAGTAGTCTTAATATTTGATAAATTATTTGGTTTTTTGCAATTGAGAGAAGAATGTTAAAACTCACACTGTGATTTCACCCTGTAGTGCTGAATTTCTCTGCTTATATAATTTAGGTATGCTTTACTGAAGTGTTTAGGAGTTTGGAAATATAATATTATCTTTGTAAATCAATTTTTTAATCTTTTTTATTATTTTGTATAAGTTGTTACCTCTAGCAATCTTTTGAACTCAATATAGACTTAAATTAGCACTCTTTTGTCTTCCTGCTGGTTCCTGCTGCCCGGTGTGTCTTTCCCTGTCTGTATTAGCTATCTATAGCTGTGTAACAAACATTCTGAAATCATGTTGCTTTATGGCAACCACCATGTGTGCCTCACAGTTCCTGGGGGTGAGAAATCTGTACGTGGCGATGTTGAGTGACAGGCTCTGGCTGCCACCCAAGGCTGGACCGAGTGAGAACCCACTTCCCATGCTGACCGTTAGCAGGACTGCATCTTCTGCTGTTCACTAGGGTCCTTGCAGCTCCTGGGAACCTGGGTGCCCCCGTGGCCTGGCATCCACCTTCAGCCGGAGCAGGCAGGAAGGAAGAAAGACCACGGGACCACAGCGCCACAGCGTGCGCCGCACCCTAATCCATTAAAGCCGAGATCTCAGGACCAGCCCACAGCTGAGGGAGAGGTGTGCTAAGGGACTGTGAGCCTGAGAACCGCTGCACCTTGCCCTCACTGCCACCCGCTCTGTCCCTGCCTGTCCCACCTGCTTGCTCTTCGCCTTGTCAGCGGCTGTCTTATAAACGATGCTGCTCCATGGCTTTTGCCTTGTGTTTTAAATGTCTGGCTTCAAATTAAGGGCGGTGTTAATCTTTGACATTTGTCCTTTCTCATTTGTTTTCACTACTGAGCGTTTCAGAACTTTTGGACTTCTTCTTTCGTCCTGCTTTCCCCTTGTCCAACTGAAATAACCCTGAAGTGACACCGCAAATGTCCCTGATTCGTCTTTCCTAATTGAGATCAAGGGCAGAAGTTTCCCTCGGGTTAAGCGTGGCCTGGAGAAGGGAAAATCTCTGCTGATTTGCTCCATTAAGTTACTGTACCTAGAACAGCAGCTGTGAATAGCAACAGCTGTGTTTGAGTTTAAAATAACCCTTGGTGTCCAGGCTGCCCTGCTTCTGGGCCAGTGTGGGGGATGGAGAATCAGGGGGACGCTGTCATGCTATGGCCCACGCAGTGGGTGCGCTGGGTCTCTGCAGGCCCCCGGGGGTCGGCTGCTGCCTTTGGCTTCACTTTTCTTTGCGAGAGAAAGCAGCTCAAGACTCGTTCTGCCCTGAGTCACGGCCCAGCCGCTTTACCTTGTGGTCAGCGGAGGAATTGTGCGCAGGGCTCTCTATGACTTGAGTGACTGTTTGGGACAGGGGCAGAGTGAGGGCCTTTCAAGTCAGATTCCCCACACCCCTTGACCCTATAGACCCGCACAGACTGGTTGGCCACTGGGTGTTTTGGGGCTTCCAGGGAGGGAGTCTACTCTGGAGGGGGTCCAATAACCCCAGAAAGCAGAGCAGGGGGTGTCTGCTTCTTAGCTGTCGCCCTGGTAATGGCCACACTCCCCTGTGGAAGGCTTGGGAACAGTTTAAACCTACACACAGACCTGCACTGGGAGATTTTCCGACAAAGACCGGACCGCCCCACAGTGACTGGAGGCCTGAAACAGCTCAGACCTGACGCCGGGTGTGAGGCTATGGGCCCCACCACAGCTGCCAGCTGCATTGCTCAGCGCTAGCAGCTGCTCCCAGGATACACTCAAAGGACCCAGCTGCTGTCCTGTTCATGTCACTTGCAGGGACCTTTTGGTCAGACCACCTCCTAGGTCACTGCTTGCAAACTGAACACAAGCTCAGGAACACACTGATCCCCTCCCAGTCACTCCTGCGGACCCGGTGGAGCCACAAGCAGTGTTAGCACAGACTCCCCCCCACACACATTGTCAGGCACTCACTTTAGGGACTTCTTCCTGCGTCTGTGAGGACACATCACTGCCTCCCCTGGAGGAGGGAGGAGGGGTAGCTGAACAGGATGCATAGGAAGGAACACCCCCACCTCATCACTTTCCACACTGAGGGACCAGCTGTCCTGGTCTCCTGGGACTGAGAAGCTACCCAGAATGCAGGAATTTGGTTTCACAGCCAAGGATGTTGTGGGCGCACTGGCCCAAGGTGGGCACAGGGTGTCTTGGTAACTTTTCTCTCGTTACTGGGACAAAATACCCAACACCCAAAATGAAGGAAGGAAAGGTTTATTTAGCTCACAGTTTGTGGAGGTTTTAGTCCATACTCAGCTGGCTCCAAGGCAGGGTGGCCTGGCACAGGGACGGCACTTCAAGGCAGCAGCCAGAGTCAAAGTGGGGAGAATAAGACTCTTCTCCTCCCTTGTATTGTACACAGGTCCCCCAGCCCTCCAAGGCTGGTGTAGCACTCTAAAAACCTCTGTGCCCTCCTCTTGCACAGGATGAGGATGTTTACAAAGAAAGGCCCCTGGCTCCCTGCTGAGTGTCTTAAACTTCTAAACATCTCAATTTCGCACAATAGACTCTGACTCTGAAACAGGTGGGAGGACCCTGTGTCTGCACCTCCAGGGGAATCCGGGTCTGGGGAACACAGGCAAAGCACAGCAGACCTCGCTGTGAAGACTTTCAGATCCTGGTGGAGGCATCCCAATCAGCCCTCCTGGGCTGACCCACTTCGATTCCTACCTGTGTCAGCAAAGCGTCTTCCACATCGGCCACCAGCCAGCATCTCGGGTCTTTGTAGCACCCACTCCTCTGTGGTGCAGAAGCTACCCCAAGCTGGGCAGGGCAGGGACCCCCCTGTATCACAGGTGTGGGTGAGGTCAGGGTGCTGGGAAAGTGCCATCCCCGGGAGGTCCTCAGTGCTGGGACAGGAGGACTTTGGACAGTCTTGTCAATAGGCCAGAAGGGGGAGGAGGGCGACTTCTGCCCACAGGAGAGCTTCGTGGGAACAGGCAGGCAACAGGTACCCGACTGGCACATTTCCCCCAGCAGCCCTTAATCTGAACACGCAGACCAGGAATGTGTGTGGGTGAGGCCTTGATTTTAACTTCCTTCCTTGTGATCTCTCTGGGGATGTGGTCAAGAGCCAGTGTCACCCCAGCCCTGGCCATGACTGCAGGTAAGGCTCACTCAGGAACGGGAGCCTGGCCACACCCACGCTCCACCCACATGGCCGTCAGCGTCACCTGGATGTTGGTGACACTGCATGACATCCCACCAGGCACCCCCCAGGCCCCTGCCCAACATGAGCAAGCCCAGTGCCTGGATTGCTTTCCAGTGTCACCAGCAGGACCCATCCTGGGTGGCAGCCACTCCACCAGAAAAGTGCTCAGCGGGAAGCAAAACTCACACCGACTTTTGGAGGAAGAGACACAGGTGCTTGAACTCCTGAGGGAGATGGGGAGCAGCGGCTAGAGCAGCCCCAGGAAGGCAGGCTCTATCTCCTGGACAACCAAAGGCCAGGGGAGGCCGCAGCAGGGCCAGGGTCTGGGTGACCGGTGCAGGGAGAAGCAGCTGGGTGGGATGGAGCTGCCAGGGAAGCGGGACTAGGCTCTGGGAGCTGGAGCGGTAGAGCCCCATCACTGTTCTCCGCTGATTCTCTGTTGCTGCCAGTCAGGTTGTACCATAGCTTCAGGGATGTGCGCTGGATGCGGCTTTGTTTACCCTGTTGAGATACGTGGTGGCCCTCTCTGGCGGTGGGCGCATCTCTTGAAGTACGTCTACTTCTCCGTTCTCTTCTACTTTGGGAAAATAAAAGCTACTAGACATCATTTTGTCACCCGGAGATGGTGCGGGCTGGTGATGGAGAGTGTGATACCGGCGGCCAGGGTGTGGCTCAGTGGTAAGTGCTTGTCTAGCATGCGTGAAGCTCTGGGCTCCATCCCCAGGACTGCAGAGAGAGAGAGAGACAGACAGACAGACAGACAGACACATAGAGAGACAGAGACACAGACAGAGGCAGAGACGCAGAATGACAGAACAGAGACAGAAACTGAGACAGAGACAGAGACAGAGAGACAGAGCAGAGACAGAGGTTGGCTGGGCTCTGGGTTTAAATCCTGTTTCCCAAAGCGGGGACTGCACGGACTGGACAGCTGGCAGGTACCGTGGCCTGCCGTGTGACGTGAAACCCGGGCTCCTGTCAACACCCTGCAGGGATTTTAGGACGATTACAGGGGGGGC